>QRFJ01001184.1:453525-759982 GCA_006176705.1 Cocos nucifera
TCCGGTCGCAACATGGAGTGACGTGGCAATGCTAGTCAAAAGCCGAGCCTCGATAGACCACATCGCCGACCTTGAAGAAACTTTCGGTGCGCTTAGGAGGCACAAGATGAAGTTGAACCCGACCAAATGCGCCTTCGGCGTGACCTCCGGAAAATTTCTAGGATTCATGGTGTCGAGACGCGGAATCGAGGCAAATCCCAGAAAATCCAGCCATTCAGCGATGATACTGCCCCAATAATTTAAGGAAGACTTCACCCTCTATCTCTCTGCCCGAACCTGGAGAAGGGCTGCTCCTGTACCTAGCTGTCTCTCCAATGGCCCTGGCGGCTGTCCTGGTCAGGGAAGATGCGAAGGCGCAACAACCAGTCTACTACGTGAGCCGAGCCTTGAGGGACGCGGAGACCAGGTACTCCAAGTTAGAAAAACTAATTTACTGTCTTCTAATCGCAGCCAGGAGGCTCCGACCTTACTTTCAGGAGCATACCATAACGGTCCTCACGGACCAACCAATAAGAGCCGTCCTCCACCGAGCAGACGCTTCAGGAAGAATCGCCAAATGGGCGATCGAGCTCACGGAGTTCGACATCAATTACCGGCCCAGGCCATCGATCAAGGCTCAGATACTGGCGGACTTCGTGCTGGAATGCACCGCACCAGTTGAAGCCGAACTTGAATCAAGCGAGACTATCATCGGAGGGAGACCAAGGCCCCAACGAAGCCGAGCTGTGGCGGTCGAGCTTCCCTGAAGAAAGGGCCGACCTTCTTGAAGGCGCCTGGGTTCTGCATGTGGATGGCTCATCCAACTCTAGCGGGGCCGGCGCAGGGCTGGTCCTGGTTAGCCCCGAGGGGATCGTCACCGAGTACGCATTGCGCTTCGAGTTTCCCACAACCAACAATGGGGCCGAGTATGAAGCGCTGATAGCCGGGCTGCAGATAGCCAGGGAATTGAAGGTGGGTCGGCTTCAAGTCTATAGCGATTCCCAGTTGGTGGTCGGTCAGGTCGGCGGCAGCTACGAGGCGCGGGAGGAAAGCATGGTGATGTACCTCGGGAAGGTGAAGAACTTAATACCAGCCTTCGACAGCTTCGACATTCGGCACATCCCAAGGACCGGGAATACAAGGGCCGACCTTCCTCTCCAAGTTGGCCACCTCTGCCCCGGCCGAACTACCAAAAGAAGTGTTTCTGGAAACTCTGAAGTGCCCGACCACCGAAGGAACCTCAGGCCGTCCTGCGGACGGACTTCGAGCCCAGCTGGATCGATCCGCTGATCGCCTACCTCGAAGAAGGGGTCCTCCCTCACGACCGGAGAGAAGCTCGGAAGCTCAGGAGTCAAGCCTCCCGCTACGTCTTGTACGAGGGCAGGTTATATAAAAGGTCGTACTCCCTCCCGTTGCTGAGGTGCCTCCGACCCTCTGAGGCCTGCATCGCGCTACAGGATGTCCACGAAGGACTCTGCGGGAGTCACGCGGGAGCCAGATCCCTATCGCAAAGACTACTTCGGCAAGGGTACTACTGGCCAACCCTACTTCGTGATTCCACGGAATACGTGAAGAAATGTGACCGCTGCCAGAAGAACGCCAGCGTGCAAAGGCAGCCGGCATCCGAACTCACTCCGCTCACTGCACCCTGGCCCTTCGCGCAGTGGGGGATGGACATCCTCGGCCCCTTCCCAACGGCGTCCGGACAACGGAAGTTCCTCCTGGTCGCGATTGACTACTTTACCAAGTGGGTCGAGGCGGAACCACTAGCGAAGATCACCGAGGCCAAGGTGCAGGACTTCGTCTGGAAGACGCTGATCTGCCGGTTCGGTCTGCCCCGAGCCCTCATAACCGATAATGGGCGACAGTTCGCTGGAGCCCGGTTTGCCGAGTTCTGCGAAGGACTAAACGTCTCCCACCACTTCACATCGGTGGCTCATCCGCAAGCCAATGGGGAAGCCGAAGTGACCAATCGGACCCTGCTGCAAGGCCTCAAAACGAGGCTCGACAGGGCAAAAGGGGCCTGGGCAGACGAACTCTACCACGTCCTCTGGGCATACCGAACAACGCAGAGGGTACCGACCGGCGAGACACCCTTCGCCTTGGCCTTCGGCACCGAGGCAGTCATCCCGATCGAGCTCAAACTTCCCGTCTGCTCGAATCGTGGGCTTCAACGAGCAACTCAACCCCCAGGACCTCAGAGCCAACCTCGACCTTCTAGAAGAAAAGAGGGAGGCAGCCCGCATCCGGATGGCCACCTACCAACGGAAGGTGGCTCGGTATTACAATTCCAGAGTCAAAAGCAAGGCGTTCAGAGTTGGGGACTTGGTGCTCCGACGAGCAGCCGTCTCTCAGCCCCAGAGTCAAGGGAAGCTCGTCCCAAATTGGGAAGGTCCGTACGAAGTGGTAGAGGTCATCCGACCTGGAACCTATCGCCTAAAGGAGCTCGGAGGACTAGCGCTTCCCCGACCTTGGAACTCAGAAAACCTGAGAATGTACTACCAGTAGTTTCCCTCAATAAAACCTTGTTGCTCGACACTATCGTTTCAGGGTCGCTGGGAAAAAAGCGAGCGGAAATGTCCCGCTAGGAACAGGAGGAGAACCTCGTCCTAGCGTGAGCAAAGTCGAAGGCCCCGTTCCACAAAGGACGGGATGGGGGGAGAAGCGAGGACGACGGTCCTCATGTGCCCCCACAGCCGGCTAGGAACAGGAGGAGAACCTCGTCCTAGCGTGAGCAAAGTCGAAGGCCCCGTCCACAAAGGACGGGATGGGGGGAGAAGCGAGGACGACGGTCCTCATGTGCCCCCACAGCCGGCTAGGAACAGGAGGAGAACCTCGTCCTAGCGTGAGCAAAGTCGAAGGCCCCGTCCACAAAGGACGGGATGGGGGGAGAAGCGAGGACGACGGTCCTCATGTGCCCCCACAGCCGGCTAGGAACAGGAGGAGAACCTCGTCCTAGCGTGAGCAAAGTCGAAGGCCCCGTCCACAAGGACGGGATGGGGGGAGAGGCGAGGACGACGGTCCCCATGTGCCCCCACAGCCCGTTGGGAACAGGAGGAGAACCTCGTCCTAACGAGAGCAAAGTCGAAGACCCCGTTCACGAAGGACGGGATGGGGGGAGAAGCTCGGACGACGGTCCGGATGTGCCCCCACAGCCCGTTAGGAACAAGAGGAGAACCTCGTCCTAACATGAGCAAGGTCCAAGGCCGAGCCCCAGAGTCTACGGCAAGCTTCACTGCAGAAGACGAGGTCTCCTTCGGACCTCAGCTTCAACTTCGGTGTCAGCATCAGCGGGAGACGGGATCTCCCCCAAGCGATCATAACCTTGACTGCAAAAGAGGGGGTCTCCCCCGAATCGACTTCGGTTGATGAAGGCAATGTCAACTCCGACCCTGACCACGGGGGGCGACATTGACTCCGGCCTCAACATCGGCTTCACCAATTTTGGCTGGAAACGAGTCCCACTTCAACTCCAAACATCGACTGAGGACGAGGTCTCCCCCAAGCCTCAGCTTCAACTTCAGCGACAATATTGGCTGGAGATGAGACCTCCCCCGAGCTTCAGCTGCAACAAATGCGGAGCCTGGAAGAAGACTTCGGTAGTCGCCTGTTTTGGTACTCCCTTCCTTCAATTTTTGAACTCGGAAGTGGGGGGGCTACTGTTGGGGATAAATCCCGCTCCTGCCGAAGCCCGGCCCGACGCTCAGCCCAATGTAACCAGTAGCCGCTGAGGAGCTTTAGCGCCAGGCGCCAGGCCGAGCCCCTACCACGGCCGAACTGCCTAGAGGCCGAACTCCCCTGCACCAAGGTCCGGGCCGAACTACCTAGCTGCCGAACTCCCCATCCCCAGGCTCCGGGCCGAACTCCCAGCGGCCGAACTTCTTCCAGCAGGCCGAACTGGTCAGCTTCCGAGCTTCTTCCGGACTCCCAGCATCGAGACCAAACTTCCTGGGCGGCCGAACTCTTTCGGACTCCCCACGGCCGAACTCCTTCGGACCGACTCCAAGCGGCCGAGCTTCAATGAAGTCCCCTCAGCAGTCGTCACTCGGCCGAACTCCGCAGCGGTCGCCCTCATCGAACTTCGGCCGATCGAGCTCCTACCGAATTCTCAAGCGTCCAAGCCTCAGCCGAAGTCCAACAGCCGGCCGAACCTCCAAACGGCCGAGCTTCGGATTCTCAGCAGCCGAACTCTTCAGCGGACGAGCCTTAGCTGCATACCTCCAGCCAGACGTCTATGGGAGCCGAACTCCCTCCTATCTTCTTCTTCAGGAGCCCGGAACTCCTCCTGAAATGGGCACACGAAGGCCTTCAACCCTTCATTCGGCAAGCTCTGCAACCGCCGCAGGCGATAGCGACCCACTGTCAGGCGGCGATGGCTGTCACCCTCAATCCGCCGACTCAGGCGGCGATGGCTGTCACCCTCAATCCGCCGCACACGGCACCAGTGAGACTGACTCCGCCGAACCTCGAGCGGCCCGCCAGCACGCGGCTGCAGTTGTCACCATCAAGCTCCACTATATAAAGGACCCTCCCGACACGCTAAGGCTAAGCTCTCTGAACTCTCGACTCTCTAAGCTCTCCTCCACATCTCTAAGCTCCGGAACTCATTCCGAGCACTCCATTACTGTTGGCCGGAAACTAACTTGACCGTCGGAGGGTCCTGCCGGAGCCACCACCCCACCGGTTCCGGACGGGACTTCGTTTTGCAGGTCCCCGGCGGCGCTCAGCGGCCACGATTTCGGCGACCTCCGGCGGCGACGGATTTCCGCACCAACAAATAATATTTTAAAAATAAAAGTAGAAAAGAGATAAGAGACGAAAATATTTTAAAAAATTTATTATTATTAAAAAATAAAATATTATAAAACTAGCTATAATATTTTTTAAAATACTAACTTATTATTATTTTTAAAAGATAGCATATCATTTTTTTTAATTTTAAAAATAATAATATAATAATTTTTTTTTTAAAAATAATATTTTTATTTTTAAAAAAAATAATAAGTTTCGAGATTTGAATCGATCCATTGAATCAGATCAGATTAAATCTAATAACTTATCCATAAATAGAGCATGGTACTCCATCAATTTGAAGGCCAAATTTCTATATTTAATAGCCTTCGAAAATTTAAAAAATATATGAAAAGAAGTGAGAGGAAAAGAGTGTGATCGGGATCGGTGTTTGCTGAAAGAGAAGGAGAGCCATGGTGGGGCGACACCGACGAATATGGAGAAAATATGAGAAAGAAGAAAAAATAATAAAATATTATTTTATAAAAAAAAAAGAAAAATAAAAATGAAGAA
Organism: Cocos nucifera; assembly: GCA_006176705.1. NCBI lineage: Eukaryota > Viridiplantae > Streptophyta > Magnoliopsida > Arecales > Arecaceae > Cocos > Cocos nucifera. The sequence continues at coordinate 458,809 of QRFJ01001184.1, forward strand.
AAGAAAAGAAAAGAAGAGAGAGTTTCTCTCTCTTCCTTCAATGATAGTGCTGGAAGCGCGGTACTAATAAGGATGCCGGAGAGTGTGAATGACATCGGTATTTATCGAGAGAAAAGAGGAGCAGTGGTGGAGCAGTAGGGGGTGGGACAGCATCGATAGGTACGTAGAAGATATGAGAAGAAGAAAGAGGATGGGGGTACGATCAGGATCGATGTTTGCCAAGAAAAAAAAAGAGTCATGATGAGGCGATAGGAGGGTGCAGCAATATTGGTAGGCATGTAGAAGATATGAGAACAAATATATATATATATAATAAAATATTATTTTATAAAATAATAAAAATATATTATATATAATAAATAAATAAATAAATAAAATATTAAAAACTAAAAATATTAATTATAAATATTTATTATTAAAAAATTTTAATAATTATAAAACGTAATTATTTATCCATGCAATGCATGGATCTTCGACTAATTATATAGTAAAAAATAATAAAATATAATATTATATATGATTATATATTAAAATAATATAATATTATATTATTATTATATAATAATATAATATAATTATATTTATATATATATATATATATATATATATATATATTTTATGAAAAAGTATTGTATTGTTGTCAACTAAATTTTTTAAATAATTTTTATTATACCATGTAGAATTTACTATTTTGATCGTACGAAATCTTCCATGGACTTCTGTTTCCCGTCTCCCAAGTCTTACCCTGCCATAACTTCACGCATGGCGTGCCATCTCGCGCTCTCTTCGTCGCTTTTCCCCTGCGCGCAACAAGGAAAGCAACCAAGGCTATTGCTTTCATTTAAGGCTGGATGTCGGAAAGGAAACAGGGGAAGGGCACACTCGTGGCTGGTGACCGTTCCTCTAAAGCCCTTCACGATTACATGACATGCACACACCTGCACGTCGTGGAAAGTTTTTAGGCAACCAATCTTTCTTTTCTTTTTTTTCTTTTAATATTTATTCTATTATTATATATATTTAAAATGGAGAGATAATGGTTATCCATCAACCACCAATATACCATCATCAAGATTTATTAGTAATAGATGTTAATGTCATCTTTATTATTGCACTCAACATCATTAAAATTCATTTCTAATATGCAATAATAAAAAAATTTTACTTATTATAATCCATTATATTTAGATCAAATTGTGTAGATAACTTATTTAATCTTTCAACTTATTGGACATCATCATGTTCTAAAAGCTCGAGCCTGATGATCTTAGGAGTTCGTGTCAATATTATCGGGAGGAAAAAATTTGGAGAAGGAGAAGAAAATGGAGGGGAGTGAGAGATTTTTAAGGAGCAATAATGGGTCAAAGATAATGTATGAAAAGAATACTATAAGAAATTAAATTTTTTTTTTTTATTTATGAGCAATCAACTATACATCATATCATATCATGTATATGATATTGAAAATTAAAATCAAGTATTTTTTTTTAATGAGCAATAAACTATACATCATATCACATCATATACCATATGTATATAAATGTATGTATGTATGTATGTATGTATGTGTGTGTATAATACAGGTCTTTTTTTTAGAGCTGAATTTTTTTTTCAGCGATGCCTAAAGGTGCCTCGCTTTTTTTTTAGACCTATTTTTTTCAACTTAAAGATGTGCCTTTTTAGAAGCCTATCTTTAGAGATACGTATCGATCCAACGGTCGAAGATCCAATCGGATATGAACTGAGATCCGATCAATTGGAGCTCAATCTACCTCTATATATATGTGTATATATAAATGACTTTTATTGTACCATCTGAAAGATATGTTTATTATTAATATTTATTATTAACAATACTCTCCAAAATCCCATTCTTTCCTCGGCTCTCTCCTCCATTCCAACTCTATAATCTATTCTATTCTAAAGACCACCACTAATGCTAAAAAAGCCATATCCAAGCCCTCCAACACTGCCTCCTTAGAACTTCTGAAACACCCCCATCACCACTCATGGCCGCCGGCATACTTTCTGTATTCCTCCTGCATCTCCTTAGCCCATGACTATCAGAAGGAAAACTGGACCCTCTACAAAACCCTTATTCTAATGACCGCCAAGCATCTTAACAATGAGCACCGCACTGGTGGTGGCAGTTCCTCATCTGGTGGCGCCGCCTTGCGTTCCATGGAGCAACGGTGAAAGTAGGTCGAGAACAATTGCTAGAACAATGCCTATCTTCGGAACTAGAACCAGTGCAACAACAACTGGAACAACCTCCTTCGCAATTACAAGAAGGTCCGTAACTACTAGGCCTGTCCCACAACTTCCGCCACTGGAGATCAGCCCTCCTACTAGGTTATGAAGCAGCACAAGCGGAATTCAAAATGCAAAAGCACGCGAAGGGGGCTGGGCGAAGGAGGATGGTGGGGACGGGAGATGTTGGTAGCGATAGGAAGGGGACCGGATAGGAGGCAAGGGAGGAGAAAGGAGGAGCAGTGCTAGTGCCAAAGGCAGTGATACTGGCAGGGATACCAGAGGGTGCAATTGAGATCGGCATTTACCAAGAGAAAAGAAAAGTGATGATGGGGCAGCAGGAAAAGTGGGGCGACAACAGTGGACATGGAGAAGGTATGAGAAGAAGAGAGAGGATGAGAGTGCGATTAGGAGCGACATTTGTTGAGAGAGATAGAAAGCCATGGTGAGATGGCAGGGGTTGGAGGTGGGGCAGCACCGGCAATTACGGAGAAGGGATGAGAACAAGAAGGAAGAAAAAAAAATATTATTTTATAAAATGATAAAATTATAATATATATGTAATAAATAAAATAAAATTTTTAAAAAAATTAAAAAATATTTATTATAAATATTTATTATTAAAAAATTAATAATTACATATCATAATTATTTGTCCCATGCATGTTGTGTGGGTCTTCGACTAGTATATATATAAAACAATACTCTGTGAAGGTTAGAGTGTTGCCAACTCAGCTTCTTAAATAATTTTTATTGGGCTACCTGAAAAGCATATTTATTATTAATATTATTTTGGTAACAACAACAGCATGGCCATCAGTTTTCTCCTGACTCGGTCCGCTTAATCCATCACCACCATCCTCTTTATTCTATGACTCTCCACCCCCTAGATGGTCGGAAGCATCGTGGAAGCCAAACTCACTTGTCTACCTTCCTACCTGTGATTGGACCACCTCGCCAACTTTGCACCCCCTTCGGAGTCCGTCGATGTTGCCGAATGTCGATTTGCTATGCTTCGCATCTCTAGGTTACTTTTACTTGCTAGTTGGTATAGATCCGCAGGCGAGTAGGGGAGCCGCTCCCCTGTCCGACCACCCTTTCCCTTAGAGGATCTGCCACCCTCCAGCAAGGGCCCATGCTGGATGCGCTTGTTGGAGAAGCCATCATTGTTTCGATCAAAGTAGGCGGCCCCTATCTGATCGCCTACAACTCATCATTGTTGGACTTGCCTCGCTTCAGCCCAAATTTTTTGGTGGGCTTTGGGCCCATTTGAGTTTCACAGAGCCTGCCTCAACCATAACTTATTCCAGCACCATTTAGCTACAACATGAAATTTGGATATTACATATATAGAGAGAGGGAGAGAGTAATACTCTAGGAGTATTCTAATATTACCAACTAAGCTTCTCAAATGACTTTTGTTGTGCCACCTAGAAAGCACATTTATTATTAATATTTATCATTAACAATACTTCCTAAAACCAAGTCCCATCCTCGGCTTTCTCCTTCATCCCAACTCTATAATCTATTCTATTCGAAAGACCACCATTGATGCCAAAAAAGCCATATCCCAGCCCTCCAACATCGCCTCCTTAGAACTTCTGGAATACCCCTACCCCCACCACCCCCATCACCACCCACGACCACTGGCATACTCTCCATTTTCCTCCTCCACCACTCTAGCCCATGACTACCGGAAGGGAAACTGGATCCTCCATGAGACCCTCATTCTAATGACCGTCAAGTACCTCAATGACAAGCACTACGTCGGTGGCGGCAGTTCCTCATCCAGTGATGCCATCCCCTACTCCATGGAGCAGCGATGGAAGTGGGTCAAGAACGATTGCTGGAACAACGCCGGCCTCCGAAACCAAAACCAATGCAACGACAAGTGGAACAACCTCCTTCGTGATTACAAGAAGGTCTGCAATTATGAGGCTCGCGCCATGACTTTCACTGCTGACAGCATCGCCAGAGACCGGCCCTCCTATTGGGTCATGAAGCAGCACGAGCAGAATTCAAAATGCAAAAGTATGCGAAGGGGGGATGGCCAGGACGGAAGATGTTGGCAACGGTAGAAAGGAAGCCGAGCAGGATGTAAGGGAGGAGAAAGGAGAGGCAATGGTGGCACCAGAGATAGTGGTACTGGCAAGGACGTCTGGAGGTGCAATCGAGATTGATATTTATCAAGAGAGGAGAAGAATGATAGTGGGGTGGCAGGAGATAGGACAGCACCAGCGGGCGCGAAGAAGGTATGGAAAAAAAAGAGGGTATAGGAGTGCGATCGATATCAATGTTTGTAGAGAGAGAAGAAAAATCATGGTGGGGCGGCATCAACGGGCACAGAGAAGGTATGAGAACATGAAGAAAAAAAATAATAAAATATTATTTTATAAAATAATAAAAAATATAATATATATAATAAATAAATAAATAAAATAAAATATTAAAAAATTAAAGAATATTCATTATGAATATTTATTATTAAAAAATTTTAATAATTATAGATTGTAATTATCCACCCCGCACAACATGCGGATCTTCGACTAATTTATAATGTAATATATTATATTAGTTATACTCTAATCTAATAATAGATTATAATATAATATATCATATTATATTATTATTATATAATTATATTTTATTATTATTAACATATTATTATATTATATTATTATATAATAATATTATAATAGATTATATTATATGTTTATAACATAAATATTATTTTATTATATAATATTATTATCATATAATATAATATTATATTATATTATATTATACTATAATATAATATTGTTATAATTATGGTGTAATATAATATAATGGATTATAATCTAATCAATAATAAATTATAATATAATAGATTATATATATTATTATAGTATAATAATACTATAATTTTATAATATATTATAATATTAATTTATTATTATATTATATTATATTTATAGTATAATAATATAATGTGAGATGATATAAGATGTAATTATGAGAATTATTATTGGGTATTTTTGTCATTAAAAATTTTATTTAAATTAAAATAGCTTTTCGATATTAGCTTAAAAATATTTTTGAAAAAAACTTCAAAATGGAGCTTTTTTCAAGCAGACTTTTTTGATTTTTTAGTAAAGCTAAATAACTTCTCAATTTTTTACTAACCATACCATTCAAAAATATTTTCTGACACTAAAAGTTTAGTAAAATAGGGCTTTAGGCATCGAAGGGTCCACCACTAGAGAATTCTCTAATGTGAGAACTTTCTTATCTTTGATCTTTGATGGTTTTACGGGATCCAAGCAGGATCGATTAAAAACCAAATATCAGCACAATACCTGAAGGTCTCATCTGGCCATCTCATGACCACCTTCCTCTTTCTCTCCACGACTTTAACTTAGTAGCATAAGCCAGATCAATTCCTCAATGGCAACAATTAGATCCATCATTGGTTGCCATAGACTTGGAGTCAATCTAGGGGCAAGGGATAAAGCATTTGAATGGTAAGAGGTTACCATCGGATGACTAGCGTGATTGTTTGGATTCTAATACCCTATATTTCACCATCAGTTGGAGTTTTCAACCCAATTGCTTTGTTTTTGATCATAGATTTGTTCCAACTTGCATTACCCACCACGTTGTAGCTACCAATGAAGAGGTCTAGAAGATTGCCTAAATCACCAAGATCATATTTTGATTAGTGGTGCCTTTAATACAAGCACCAGCTTTTGTAATAAAGCTATCTCTTATGCCTGAATATGAGGATTTATCATCAAGCAAAATGACCAAGGCTATAAACCATCTCCAAATGAAACTAAATGATTTAGTGGTAAGACGAGAAAACAAACATTTCTTCACCTTCAATTTTGATATGGTATGAGCTAAATCTTCTAAATAAAAAAATAATAATAACAAAAGACTCGTCTCCACCTTTTCCCTCATGCCCACCATATCTCTCAAGGGTTGAATGCCGTCTCCTACAAGCACCGAAGGCAATGACGTCACGGGTGATGGCTGCCCGTTGACGTCAAACACGATCAAATTAATATTAGAAGCAGTCTTAGATGAGAAATTTATAAGCCATGCTTATGGTATACCGACCTTTCCTAGCTAATTGGGCCCCGAAGCCAAGTCACACGGCACCCTTTGCATGTCATCCATATCCATTTGGTGACCTACCGATGGTGGGACCGCAAACCCACTTCGATTGCCAATTAAGGCTACCACTTCAATGGCCAGACAAGCTATTGTTCTAAGCCCACTTCTTGTGGTAGGTGGACGACAAAATTGAGAATATATTATTTTAATTGAGCTATAGAAGGCCATATTTGCATGCGTCGCTTAGCAGGTTGGATTCTAATTAATTTACGGGCTAAAAGAGGATATATTTATACATATCTTCTTCTCAATAAACTATGCTAATCTATCATGTAAGATTGTCATAACATTGTCTAAACAACCAATGGCAGCTGTTAGGGGCACCATTAATTCCAAATAACGTAAAACGGCTGTTTAAAACTCTAAGAAGCCAATCGATTGTCTTAGCTGTTAGGGCCACTAAATCCGATTTGACTGTAAACTCACCAAACCTTGTTTAATCTTGTTTCGCCTCTAAGAAGAATTTCTAGTTTAAGGTCATGGAATGTCATTGTCTTCTTTATTTCGATTGTTGAACACTTCCAACTAGCTATTCAAAGTTTATTCTTTTTTTGAACAATAAATGCCATCAAATTTCTTTAGAATGAGATATTACCTCCTTGGCAAGAAAGGGCCTTCTTCCAGTGGATCAGACCAGTCTCGAGCGGACCGAGAAAAAATGGGCCAATTTTGGCCCAGTGCTTCACAAAAAAATGCTTTTAATCAAGTTGGGCTTAGATCTGGTGCCCCTGGGCTTGGGCTGGCCGTCTAGGTCTTAACCACAGCATGGTCTTGGGCCTGGCCAAATCTGGCCCAAAACCATCTTTATCTGTTCTATTATCATGAGAACTGCTAAAAATCGAACTCCTTCCTTATGACAGCTATTAACTTCATGGACATGTCCAGACATATAACAATGTTATTTTCACTGTTTCCGCTCTTCAGAGCCCCTTACACAGGACATGTCTAACACTAATACTTTATATAAGCCATGACATATTGACATGAGCCTATGAATTTGTTGCTTCAAGTCTCCAGTCCATGATAAATGTGGCTGAGGTCGAATGCTTCCCGACCGAGAGACTGGAGCACCAAAGAAAAATTTGCAGAGAAAATTCATACGAGATCCTTCGATGCTGAAATTAACCGAAGCTTGAAAATAGTTGAGAAAAAAGAGAGAGTGGAAGAGAGAAGGTGGTGTATTGTTCTTCCTTTCAATTAGGCTTAGGTTTCTCTTGTACCTCTTTATATAGAAATGCTGCTATAGTCTATTACGTCTATATTCGGTAGGCCATTAGGCCCAACTTCTTAAGTTATTAAGCTACATTCTGAAAGGCCGTTAAGATAAAAAATCTATCCACTAATCTGTGAATTAAGGTTGTTGGTCGTGAATACCTATTGCCGATTTTATCCATGTGAATAAACTGGCAACCTAGGGTTGGTATAGTCGAATTTTACCCATTGAAATTTTATTTTTCCTCTAGTATCACTTGTGGAAGAATGGCACATTTAGTCCCACATCGGTTGTGAGTTAAGAGAAACTCTGGCTTATATGCGATGGGGCTTTCTCTCCTCCTAGTGATGCACTTTTTATATAGAATAAAATCGTGCAGAAGATAGCATTTTAACATACTAAAGGCCAAATCAAATAATATCTTATGTGCACAAGCACAGAGACTGATCCAGCTGAGCCCTTGACCGCAACATTAATACTTTCTCTAAGAGAATTGCCTTTTGTTATATGGGATGGGGCTTTCTCTCCTTCTAATGAGGCATCTTTTACATAGGATAAAACTAATGTTGCAGTCAAGGGCTGGGATGGATCGGTCTTTGCATCCACATACGTGAGATATTATCTACTTTGAACTCTAGCATATTAAGATGGTGTCTTGGGCTGTACAATTTTATCCTATATAAAAGGCATCTCACTCTCTCACTAAAGAGAGAAAAGGCCCCATCTCATATAAGATAGAATCCTTCTTGACTCACAACCGATGAAGGGCTAAAAGTATCGTTCTTCCATAATGGTAGCCTCCCAGTCAAGGGATACTCTATGTGCGCAGGCAGGAGGCAGTTCCTATAGATGGCATCAATAATGCGATCAACTACTCAGATGGATCAAAAATCTCTGCATTCATGCACGTGAGGTATTGTCCGCTTTGGCTCTAGCGTATTAAGATGTCATCTTGGATCACATGGTTTTGCCCTATGTAAAAGGCACCTTATTAAGAGAAGAGAATGACCCATCCCATATAAGCCAGAGTCCCTCTTCCTCTGGCACTTACTATTATGGAAGGACAGCATCTTTATCCTTTATTTGGTATAGAGGAAGGATTGGAGGAAGAATGGATAAGAAAAAAGATGGATGGGAGGGAGGATGGATGGATCTTCCATCTATCTTTCTAGCTGTTTGTTTAAACATAGAAGGATGGATGCATGAGAATAATTCTCTCATCTATTTGATTTCGAAAGAATGCAAAAAGGATGAATAATATTTTTACTAAACTATTCTTTGATAAGAAAGTATTATTATTATTCATTTATAATACTTATTTATACTAAAGAAAATAGAATAATATATATGCTTAAAATCTATATAATTTATAATTATATAAAATATATAAATATTTAATTTAAATTTAATTTATTTTAATAAATTAATTATAAAAAAATTAATTTAATAATTAATTAATATTAATTACATAAATAACTAATTGATTTATAATTTAATTTAAACATTTAATTATTTTTTATATAAATGGTTAACTAAAAAATAGTGAATATAAATAGAAAAATATAAGATAATTTTAATTATTTAATTATAACTATAAAATTATGTACTAAAATTAAAATAATTAGTAATAAAATTTAATAATATAGATTAAATTAAAAAAATATTTTGATTGAAGTATGGATAATTTTTAATAAATATGATTCGAAGTTCTTATATGGCAACCTAATTTGATGTCAAAAGTTAACAAGAAAAAAGTAGATGAGCAATACATTTTTCACATCTAAACAATTCATCAAGTTTCATCCAAACATAGTAATACTTAAGTATGATGAACTGACGGTAATTAGATAAAAGGCCATCTTTTTTCTTAAATAAAATAATTAGAGGGTATATGGCAACTACATAAAAGAATAGCTCAAGAAACAAAATGAGCTCTTAAACACCTAGCTCTTAATAGTACTAATACCAAAATTGCAAAATATAGCTATGTAAGACATAGAAACAATCGATAACAAAATATAAGATAAAACAACTTTCAAGTATTTCTATAAAATATTTAACTATTCAAGGATCTTTAGCTTCAACCATCATTTTGCTCAATAATTCTTTACGTATATAAGTTAAAACTCTAAAAAAAAGTTCTTATTTTTTTGTTGACTCTTGATTAAAAATAAAAATACATTAAGAAGCTCATGCTCAGGAATATCGTTCTTTAGCAGCTCATTGAACACTTCATTCTCAATATTTTTTGTACATTTTTAGCAATTACAACCATCCTCTCAGCAATGGAAAGTCTTTTTGTAGTAATAGAATTTGCTTCTTTAATTATTTCAGCTATACTAGCCATTCTAGCATTGATAAATTTCACTTGTTTCTCAAATACATCAATTATTTGTCTTTTGTTACCTATAGATGATGTTCCTAATTAAGGGTTTGCTTGAGATTAAGTTCTTTCATTTGGAGATTATGGATTATTTCATTCATTATTATTATTTTCAACTCCATCTTTAATAATATTATATATGAAATAACTTGCCATAATTTTGGATCTCTATATACTTTCACTTGCTTATATTAGATTTCGCCTATATATTGAAGAAGCAAATAGAAAAAAAAATTATACATATATAAATATATGAAGAATAAAATGTAGTTAATCTAGTTAAATATTAATCTGTATAAGTGATCCCATATTTTATCCTTGGCCTGAAACCTTTTTGTTAGTAGACTCCATGAAAATCCATTGTAGCCTTTGAAAATGTCATAAAGAACACCAAAGTTTTCTTTCAGCACTTTAACATGATTTTTAATATTAGCTTTGGTCAATGGAACTTGAAGCTTTTTAATGCATATATTGACAATGTTTTTGTAAGCTGTAATTAAAAAAAACATCATTTAGTCTATTTTCATTATTTTATTCTTCTATTAAAGTATCAAGCAAAATAATATCCATTTAATCATTCCATGTCAAAGAATTTTGTGGAGGTCTAATGAAACCCTCCTCATTAGTTTCTCCCTTAGTGAATTTCTTCAACATTTCACAAAAACTATATATCATAATAATACACATGAATCTAGCAAATTAGAACATGGAATTATATCAAAATAAATGGTTTAATAACAAAAACACGTAACATTATCGCAAACATAATTATTTTGAGATAAGATAATATAAATAAATTTTAGAACACAAGGTACATCAAAGTCCATATATAGCTTTTGTTTTTGGAGGCTAAGTAGGTCCATATATAACATAATCATTCCACGTGTGCTGCTATATTATTCCTAATTACTACCCTTTTGCTTAGCATCTTGATCATTTTCTCCCCTTGTGGCAATTGCTTTGGTAGATATTTCACTGCATGCAAGCGCTTGATTAACCTCTGCAATTAATCCTTCATCAGGATTTATACCCATCAAATAATTATATAAAATTTAGCATGCCAGTACCATTTCAATAACAGCATCAACTAGAAATTGAGGTTCTATCATGCCTGCAATTATGGCAAATCTTTTTTTTCAATATACCAAATGCTCTTTCAAGAACATTACGCAACGAAGAATGCCACAAGCAAACAATTCTTCAGGATTTTTTGGAGAATATTTTGAGTACTATTTCAAGTGATAATGCACTCCTCTATATGGTGCAATGAGTCCACTCCTTAGTATAAAACATGCATCTACTAGATAGTATTTGCCTATTAAAGAGGGAAAAAGTCATGAAGCCTTACTTGTTAGAAATAATAATAATAATATATATAATCTATAATTTGAGGAAGCTTCTTAATATTATCTCTAGGTATTATAAGTTTATCATCTCTAATAAGAGTATTTTTTATAATTCTTAAATCAGATGCAGTTCCTTCCCATCCAAATAATACATTTGTAAATTTCATATCAAAGTCACATGCAACCAATATATTTTGTGTTGGATACTCTTTTCTATCTCGATATCTTGGTGCATCTATTCTAGGCACATTTACACGAATATATGTTTCATCGATTGCACCTACACAATCCTGAAATATGAATATAGCATATAATTTTTTTTATTATAATATCTATATATACTAAAATAATTAATAATTAAAGATGAGTTGTAAGATTATATTTATCTTGAAATATGGATAGTATCTGCTACTATTCCATATATATGGTGGAACTTCTAACCCAGTTGGTTGTTTGAGAAATAGATTTCTAAAATAATAATAGTCTTTAGCACTCTATGGAATTGATGACTTACAGTTTTCAGAGAACGATACTAAAAGAATGAGATTGTACAATTTCTGTCATTATGTGCTAATGTATAAAAAAATTGGCTACTTTTTTCTCAACATAATTATTTCTATTATTCTTGAGCCTATCAGTGCTTCTAAGTATTTCACACAACTTGGCAAATGCATAACTAGGCCCTATTTGGAGTAAGTCACGATAATGTTCACTATTAGAAATCTGTTCCATTAATTTTTGAGATTCACTTTTTCTTTCTCCATTATTATTATAGATTGCTTTATCCACATAGTTTGAATTAATAAAACCTCTCATCAATGTATGGAATAGATAATAAGGCATAAAAGTTAAACTATAGCCATATATCATTTTTGTTCCAATACATTCATAACTTAAAAAAAAATAGTCCATCCAATCAACTCGTTCATTTTTAGAATCTCCTTCTCATTTAGCTTTCCAATCTTTCTCCCACTCATCATTCCAACTACCGTCTATATGTATTATCCTAAAAGAATATTTCAAAAGATAATTAGTTATTTATAAAATAAATAATATATAAATAAATAGAATAATAACATTTAAGATGCTAAAACTTGAATATTTGAATATTTATATATTTCAATAATAGTGTTTAAATATTTTTGTACTATAGTTCTTAATTTAGATGCTAATTGAATGATTGGCCTCAATTACTATTATTAATTGGAATGCTTTGCAACAAAAAAAATTGTTGTTTATGATTTATCATAAGGATTTGAAGTGCAAATCAATAATCTAAATGGATGGCAAGATAGGATTAGAATTATTTCCATTTCTAATTATTATATTTTATAATTATTATTTATATTTTAAATTTATTAATTTATTAAAACATAAAAAGATCCTGTTTCATCAATGTGGACACATTTGGAGGCCATCGTTCAACACCCCCCCGCCCCACTTTTTATAATAGTCCTCACAAAAAGTTTTTAGGAACTTAATTTATTAAAAAAATAAAAAATTCTATTTCATCAATGTAGACATGTTTGGAGTCCTGACAACCCAACATACCATCAAATAAAAAAATTTTAAAAAAAATCTACTTCATCTTTTTTTCCCTATTTTGAGTCTATAGTGTTAGCTATTAATCCCGATTCTTTTGCTTTATTGTTTTCAATTTGAATAGATCTTGGTGAGTTTGTTAGTCAGTTGGTTTGTTGAGTCTATATCTCCTATTACTATGAAATGTTAGCTATGTATTCGTAGTCTTTATCCTATAGTTAGTGGTGGCATAAAAGTAGAAAATAAGTTGTATCTTGCCTATTATAAATAGGTCATATTTTGACAGCAAAATTTAATTCCTCCTCTCAATATTATTTCTTCAATCTTTACTAGTCTTGCTCCTATAATTTTGTTTGTGCAAGTAATACTACATCAGTGGTATCAAAGCTTGTACAATGAATAGCTCGACTCAAATTTCAGTTTCTATCTCTTGGATCGAAAAAATTATAATCGATGGAATGTTCAAATGTGGGTGTTTTTTGATTACCACGAGTTGCTAGATATTGTGGAAAATGGTGTTGCTGATCTTGCAGAAAATGCAATCGATGCACAGAAGAACACCCACCATGAGAGCAAGAAGAAGGATAAGAAGGCATTATATTTCATTTATCAAGGAGTGAATGATGAAGTTTTCGAAAAGATTGCAGGTGGCCAAAAGAATCATGCGGTACCTAAAGGAAACCAATGATCATAGTTTATTTTATTCCTCATCTAATAATTGTATTTTTATAGGTTACTCCGATAGTGATTGGGGTGGAGATTTAGATTACATCTAGCTACTATTTTATTTTTGGTGCTATAGCTTGTTCATGATCATCAAAAAAGCAATCCATAGTTGTACGTTCAACTTATGAAGCAAAGTATTTAGTTGCAGCTTCAAATGTATGTCAAGCAATATGGTTGCTCAATGTAATGAGCTAAATCCATGCTCCAGTTGAGGGGCCAACGAAGATCTTCATTGACAATAATTTTGCAATCAACTTGGCAAAGAATCCTATTGCACATGAAAGCAGCAAGCATGTTGATACATGCTTTCATTTCTTAAAAGATCAAGTTGGGAAGAAAGTAATTGAGTTAGTGTATTGTAAGTCCGAAGATCAAGTAGCGAACATTCTTACCAAACCGTTGAAGTATGATGCCTTTATCAAGCTAAAGCATATGCTTGGAATGATTTTTTTTTTTTTTTGTTTGAATCAGGATTAAGGGGGGATGTTAGCTATTAATCCTGATTTTTTTGCTTTATTATTTTCAATTTGAATAAGTCTTGGTGAGTTTGTTGGTCAGTTGGTTTATTGAGTCTATATCTCTTATTACTATAGAATGTTAGCTACGTATTCCTAATCTTTATCCTGTAGTTAGCGGTGGCATAAAAGTAGAAAATAAGTTATATCTTGCCTATTATAAATAGACCATGTTTTGATAGCAAAATTTAATTTCTCTTCTCAATATTATTTCTTCAATTTTTACTAGTCTTACTCCTATAATTTTGTTTGCCCAAGTAATACTACATCAGCAGGAACCAAATCCACATCCTCACCACTTCCTCTATTTTTTATATTTTGAGTCTACAGGAACCAATAATGCTTCTTTCATTGTTTCTATTTTAAGACTACAGGAACCAATATTTCCTCTATTTTTTCTATTTTGAATCTACAGGAATTAGCATACTTCATTTTTCTATTATGGTCCATTGAAATTCATAACTATTAGAAAAAAAATTCCAATATTACTGGTCAGAAAGTATGAAACCATCTTTGATATTTTTTATATTTCTATTTTTCATCAACAATCATCATATAAATGAATAATAAAAAATAATATTAGATCAAAAAAGAAAAAAGAACAAAATCTATTCAAAATAGAAGACTTCACGTCCAAACTAAAAAAAAAAAATCTTACCTATGAGCAGTGATAGAATATTGAGGAGAAGAGGAATGGCAAAGAAGAGATGAAAAAGAAGATATGAGGCATGAACTATTAAAAAGTACAAGCTTATAACCCCATGCAATGCATGAGATGTATTTTTTAAAAAATTATTTTATTTTATTTATCTATTCTTTTATATTTATTTTATATATTTTAAAAAATAAAATAATAAAAAATTATATCTTATGTGCGGTATGGACTTTAAGTTATTCGATCAATCCTATGATAATTGACGATTCTGATTTTATAAAGTCCCTTCATAAACTCATTATTTCTTATTATTTTTTATTTTTAATTATTTTTAAACCTTTCTATCTCTCTCTTCTCTTCTTTTTCGATCTTTTTCTCGCACACCTAAATCGTTCTCAAATTGATCTTTTCTCTAAAATTATTTTTTTGCCGATGTATCATCTTTTGAAATGATGCCTCTTTTATTATTAAATGCCACCTTTCTATAAACAAAGATAGATACACATATCATTATAATATTTTATCATTATAATATTAATATTTTTTAATTTTTTATTAAAATATATTTCAACCTTTTAGACCCTTCTTTGTAAAAATAGTACATATATTTGATATATTTTTATTTTTCTCTCTCCTTTTGCCCACATGATGTGTAGGATTCAATTTTTTAAAAAAATATATAATATTTTAACATTATTTTATTAATTATATAATTATTTTAAAAATAATATTATTTAAAATTAATTTTTCTTATAATCAAATTCAAAAAGTCTGAATAGAATGCAATCAAAATAACATAAAGAAAAAAAATAATAATAAAAGATCAAGAGGAAAATGGTGAAGATCGGACTTATAGAGGATGTCAAAGGCAATGCAGATACGTAACTATAATTATAGAGAGTGATGCCTACCTTCCCCTCCATCAATAGTTTGAATGTCATCGAGTTGATATATAGATAAATATGATTGTTTAAGAGAACATTATATACCTTTTCATTTATTATCTAGGATTGAAGTTATTGTTGTGTGAAGCAGCAACAAATCCTTTTACTTCATGAGAGATTGTCACTCTTACAATACGTACAAAAACTTAATAAAAATTTAAGTTATATATGTTGATCAAATAGGATTATTTTAGAAAGAATTATATATTGTTAATTCAAAATTATTGTTGCATGGAGAAGCAACAAATCCCTTATCTCTGAGATTTAAATCTGTCAAATTATGGCTGAGATCTATCTAACTATAATCATGCAATATATTAATAGATAAAAATATCTCTTCCAAATCTATCAATTAATTCAAAAATATCAAAATTATTTATATAGTCACCCATTCTCTCTCTTTTAATATTATTTATCCCATTGTATTTTGAAAATGAATGGACAGATATTTCTAATAAGAGGTAGACTGGGCTCCGATCGATCGGAGCTCAATGCATATCCGATCGAATTTTCGACTATTGGATCAGCGTGCATCTCCAAATATTTTTTGAAAAGTAAACGCCCGTTAACCGAAAAGAAAAAAAAATTGAAGGTGCCTTCTTTTCCAAAAAATATTTTTTCCTTTTTCTTAAATTAAAGAAACTTTTTTCTTTTTTAATTAAAAAACTTTAAAAAAAAGGAAGCCACCTTCTTTAAGAAGGTTGCCTCCATTTTTTTTCAAATTTTTTTAAAATTTTTTGGGCATGAAGCGTACCCTAAAAAAAAAATTTCAACTCTTCAATTTTTTTTTTTCACCATGGAAGGCACCTTTAGGGCGTATGAAGGTGCCTTCACGCACCCTGTAGGTACTTTCAGGGCTAAAAAAGATATCTAAAAAAAATTGAAGGTGCCTTCTTTCCAAAAAAGTATTTTTTTAATTAAAAAAACTTTTTTTAATTAAAAAAATAAAAAAAAGAAGGCACCTTCTTTAAGAGAAAGAAGGCTTGCCTTCTTTTTTTCTTTTTTTTTTCAAGATTTTTTTATTTTTTTTTAAATTTTTGGGTCGTGTCTTAAAAAAAAAATTTCAACTCTTCAGTTTTTTTTTTTTCACCATGGAAGGCACCTTCAGGCGTGCCTTTTCAAATAAAAAAACTAAAAAATATATCTAAAAATAATAATAATAATAAATAATAAATATTAAAATATGATTATAAAAAAAATATTAAAATAAATATAAATTATCATAGATAAATATAAAGTTTCTATTTTTTATATATTATTTGTATTTATTTTATGGAGTATGTATTTATTTTGAGTTGTTTATGTTTATTTGGACAGAAGGTGCGTCTCAAAAGGCTGAATAAATACAAACTATTCGCAATAAATATAAACTCAATAGAATAAATATAAATTTTATAGAATAAATATAAATTTTATAAAATAAACATAAACAGTATATAATAAATAGAAACTTTGTATTTATTATTTGGTGTTGATGTTTATTTTAAGAAAATAAAACGTCATATTAATTTTTATCTCCGTTTGCTTTTAAGATGGCATCTCGAGATGCTCTTCGATCCAACGGATGAAAATTTGATCAGATATGGATTGAAATCCAATCAAGTATAGTTTAATCTATCTTTTTTTAATAATTAATTTTATTATATTTTTAAAATGAATATAATTTTAAGAATGACCCATGCAGTGTGGAGAGGAAAAGAGTTAAAATGTATTCCGATTTTTATGCGTTTAGAATCAAAGCAGGGAAGGCCTCATTTTTTTTTTTGATGTTTCTATCTGAATTAAAATTTATCATGGTAGCGATGTTTTTCACAAAATTACAAAAATACAATCAATAGAGATTGTTTTTAGTGTTTCAATGTGAATTAAAGGCCTTAAGATTGTTATGATTGCGATCCTTTCTACTAAATTACAAAAAAAACCATTAGCTACCGTTTGGATTACAAAAATATCATTAGCTACAGTTTGTGTGAACTTAAATGACGTATAAGTTGAAAATTAAATCACTAAACTAACCCTCGAAAACTTTTTATCCTTCGGCATAAAAATTATGTACGTGTAATTTTCTTTTCATATTTTACTTTTCATCAATTTTTTGGTGCGAATACACCATTCTTTTAGCACATATTCGTATAATTGAACTCTTTTAACTATTTCCGATGTGACCTCATGATTGACCGCTCTCTTGTTATGGATTTACAATCTTTAACTCTAAGCCATTTGGTGGGGACGGGCGGCAATCTCTCCCATCTAATCTCTTGACCCCGTCATCATAGATTGTCCTGCCCTGGTATCTCCCATGAGCTGATGCATAGAGGCCTGGTTTGGGGACGTCACCTATGTGGGTTAGTTGCTGAGTTGGCATTCTCCTATTGGCTTAACCCACAGTATACCTGATAGGCTAAATTTACCCAAGGTTTCCCCAATCAAACCCGCTCCATTGTCTTCCCCAACCAGCTCTTCTGCCCACTCTCTGCATATATCGGAAAGTTTGCTCTCTATCGCCCCTCCCCACCTTCCCTCAACCCGCGGAGATGCCCCCAATCTCCGAAGATGTGCTCGAATTCGAGCCGGACGCGAGCCTTCTCGACAGCGACTTCAGCCCGGTCCCTGCCACGAAGCGCACCCTCACCCGATGAGACATCGCCCTCCTCTGGTTCAGCATGGTGGTGAACGTCCCCTCCTACTACCTCACCGGTAGCCTCGTGGATCTCGGCACGTCCTGCTGGCAAGGCGTCGCCACCATCATCCTCATGGAAGGGGCAACGGGTGATCTGGCTGCAACGGACGGTGCGAGACGCATGAGGAAGAAATGGGGTGTAGCGAAAGAAATAGGGCTGAAGCAGCAAAGCCATCGTGGGGGTGAGAGGCGAGAGCGGAGCGCGAAACGATGGAGGAGCGTGTCAAATGAAGACATCCGCATTGGATACAGCGGACTCTACTTCAATAATAATAAAAAATAATAAAATATAAATAAAAAAAATTAATATTATGTAAAAATAATTTTTTTAAAAAAAATTATTTTTATCATATTTTATTTTTTAAAAAATATATAATTATTCAATATAAAATAAGTGACATAATAAATAGCTACACATATCACATATAAGATAATAATATCATCTTTATTTAGAACTTTATTTTTGATTATAAATTTTTTCTACGGAACAAAAATTATAAAAATAATAATATATTCTTCAAACATAATAAATAATTAATAACAAAAGAAAAATTACAATAGAATTTATAGGTAAGTACAGTCGATAACTTCATTATTTTATATTGAATCTTAAGTTTGCATATTGAGTTAAATAATTTTATTTTTTTGATAATTCTTTCCTAATTTCTTTCTTAACAAAATTTCAATAATATCCATTTACATAATTATAATTAAAAAATTAAATATTTATAGAAAATATTTAAATAATTAATTAAAAATAAATTTTAAATATATTTTTAAATATTTATAGGATAGACGCTATAGTTAGGACTGCGAAGCCAAAATCATCAAAAATATCTTATAAAAAATTTTAAAATTTGATATAATTTTTTTTTAAACCTACCCATAGTGATACATATTATATTTCTTTAGAATAATATTTTTATCTTGACCTAAAAATATATTTAAATTGACTTAGAAAACTAAATATTATAGGAGGAAAAGAATCATCCAAATGATATCAAATACTACTGTTAAGTGATATAAGAAAACATAACTAAATCAACAGAATCACATAAAAATATAAAAAAGGACATCACTCGATTAACTTGCTCTAATAATAAATAATATAATAAAATAAATTTTAACAAATTAAAAATTAGAAATCTTGTAATTTTTTTGTTTATCAATAAACTAATAAAGTGCAAAATGTAATGAATATCTTGTTAAATATATCTATCCAATAGAAGAATCCAAAACTATAAAATCATCCATAAAATATAGGCAACTATAACTCACTTTCTTTTTCTAACTAAAAGAAATATATCTATACCATAAATGTTATTTTCATTATTAAAAAGTCCATTGAGATATTATAATTTTTAAATTAAATTTATACTAAAATATTTTGCATCATCATTTAATAATCTTCAAGCGGTCCAATCTTAAAATTAAATTAACATCAAAATACTAATAAATTTTTTAAACTATCAAATAATAGTAAAAAATAATTTATAAAAAATAATAATTTTTTTTGAAAAGGGAAGAGAGAATTATCTCGGCCATTCCAAGTCTTTCATCTGATTGAGATGAATCTAAAGTTCTCTAATCGGTTGCTCTCTATAGCATGAATACCCATAGTTAGGACTATGAAGCTAGAATTATTAAAAATATTCTACTAAAAATTTTAAAATTTAATTTTTTTTCTTAAATCTATCTAATATTATACACATCATATTTTTTTAAAATAATATTTTTATCTTGATCTAATCTAAAATTTTATTTAAATTGACTTAAAAACTAAATATAATAGGAAAAAAAAACTATCTAAATGATCTAATACTTTACAGTTAAGTGATATGAGTAAATATAACTAAATTAATTAAATTAAATAAAAATATTAAAAAAATACTTGATTAACTTACTCTAATAATAAATAATATAATAAAATAAATTTTAATAAAACTAAAATTAAAATTTTATATTTTTTATCAATAAACTAATAAAGAGCAACATATAATGGATATCTTATTAAAAATACCTACCCAATAGATGGATCCAAAACTACAAAATTACCTAAAAAAATAGACAGCTACAATCCACTTTTTTTCTAACTAAAATAAACATATCTATACCATAAATATTATTTTCATAATTAGAAAGTCCATTGACATAGTATAATTTTTAAATTAAATTTATAGCAATAAATTTTTTATATCATCATTTAATTATCCTCAAATTGTCCCATCTTAAAATCAAATTAACATCAAAATAATAATTTATTTTTAAACTATTAAATAATAATAATAAATATTTTTTAAAAATAATTAAATTTTAATAATTTTTATTGAATGAAAGAGAATTATCTCGATCACTCCAAGCCTCTTATCTTATTGAGATGGATTTAAAATCTCCTACTTAGCCATTCTCTATAGGATGAATGCTCATAGTTAGAGCTATGAAGCTAAAATCACTAAAGCTATCCTACCAAAGATTTTAAAATTTGATATATTTTTTTCTTAACCTACCTAATATCATGCACATTATATTTTTTTAGAATAATATTTTTATCTTGATCTTAAAATTCATATAAATTAACTTAGAAATCTAGATATAATAGGAGGAAAAGAATTATCTAAATAATCTAATACTCCATAGTTAAGTGATATGAGCAAACATAACCGAATTAACAAAATTATATAAGAATATAAAAAAAATACTTGATTAACTTACTCTAATGATAAATAATATAATATAATAAATGTTAATAAAATAAATATAATTTTTTTTATTTTTTATTTATTAATAAATTAATAAAGAGCAAAATATAATGAATATTCTGTTAGAAATATCTACCAAATAGATGAATCCAAAACTACAAAATCACCCATAAAAAATAGGCAACTATAATTCACTTCTTTTTTTAACTAAAATAAATATATCTATACCATAAATATTATTTTCATTATTGAAAAATCCATTGAGATAGTATAATTTTTAAATTTAATTTATCCTAATAATTTTTTTGTATCATCATTTAATTATTTTCAAGCTATCCATTCTTGAAATCAAATTAGCATCAAGGCAATAATAAATTTTGTAAACTATAAAATAATAGTATAAAATAATTTATAAAAAATAATATTTTTTTGTAAATTTTATTAAGAGGGAGAGGAAATCATCTTGGCCGCCCCAAGCCTCTTAACCAATTGAGATGGATCTGAAGTTCCCAATTCAGCCACTCCCTATAGGATGGAAGCCCATAATTAGGGCTATAAAGTTAAAATCACTAAAAATATTTGATTAAAAATTTTAAAATTTAATATATATATTTTTTAAACCTATCTAATATCATGCACATCATATCTTTTTTAATAATATTTTCATCTTAGCCTAAACATTCATTTAAATTGACTTAGAAATCTAAATATAATATAAAGAACAAAAACCATCTAAATGATCTAAGGGGATGCTTGGTTGGGGGAGTAGGGTCCAAAATCGGAATGAGAATGGATGACTCTCATTCCAACTGCTTGGTTGGGGGGAGTTCCATTCCGATTCCAATTCTAGGTGGAATAAAAATGGCCCAATCTACCTAAAACTCAATCTTCATTCTTTTCTATAAATTTAAATTTTTATTTTTATTTTTATTTTTATTTTAATTTCGGTCATAAACCAAACACTTCAAAGAATTAGGCCATTCTAATTTCGATTTCAATTCATTCCAATTCTCATTCCAATTCTGAGTCAAATCGCGAATCAAGCACCTCCTAATTACTCCACAGTTAAGTAATATAAACAAACATGACTAAATAAACATAATTGCATAAAAATATAAAAAAATACTTGATTAACTTACTCTAATAATAATTATCATAATAAAATAAACTCTAATAAAATAAAAGTTAAAAATCTTAAAATTTTTGTTTATCAATAAACTAATAAAGAGCAAAATATAATGAATATTCTATTAAAGATATCTACCCAATAGATATATTCAAAATTACAAAATTATCCAAAAAAAGATAATTATAACTTATTTTTTTTCTAACAAAAAAAAATATATCTATACTATAGATATTATTTTCATTATTGGAAAGTCAATTAAGATAATAGAAAAATTTATATTTTTTAAATTAAATTTATACTAATAATTTTTTGTATCATTATTTAGTTACCTTCGAGTTGTCCAATCTTAAAATCAAATTAACATCAAGATAATAATAATTTTTTTAAACTATAAAATAATAATAATAAATAATTTATAAAGAATAATAGATTTTAATAAATTTTATTGAGAGAGAGAGTTACCTCAGCCACTCTAAGCCTCCCATCCAATTAAGATGAATCTAGACTTCCCTATTCAGCTGCTCTGAGCCTCCCACCCGATTAAGACTCCTAAGAATGGAAAAAGTAAAGAAAAAATTAGAAAAAAATATAGGAAAAATCAATGAAAACAAAGAAAAGGTAGAAAAATTAAAAGTCAATTCCTTTTGCACATGGATTGATCTTTTTTTTTCTTTACCCTTCATTTTATTTTCATTTCTTTCTTTCTTTTCATAGATTTATGGGAAGGAAAGCACTGGAGGGAGATCAGAGGGGAAAGATAATGCCGGTGACAACAAGGGAACGCCGACATTGGTGACAATGGGGGAAGCCTAACATAGAGTATTATTCTTGCCGATTGATATTCTTGCAATATAAAAGCACTTAGCACAATATCAAATTTACATAATAAAATAAACTAAATAATTTCAATAGTGTACATATAAAAATAAGTAGAAAAAAGATTCATAAATATCCAAATAATTATAACTAATATTTTTTATGATACATTCATACCTGGAATGCTTAAGAAATCAAATATTTTATGCTTGGATCACAAACCAATCTACAAAGAACAAATAATTTTTTCTTAATCATCAAGCATAATGAAAAAAATATATTAACAATGAAATATATTATTTTATCATATTTGTAATAACAAAATATTATTGAATATAATAAAATATTATCTCATACCTATGGATGCAGTAGCCCTCCACTTTCATTTCTTTTTTTTAGTTAGACTGCATTCAGAAAGTGATTAAAATGTAAAAGAGAATATGTTTGGAAGAGCCCCTCATCAATTTAGTAATATAAAAACATTATCTGAGGAGATTTTGAAAGAGCGGCCGCTGCACTTGCAGCAGCCCTCCACTTTTATTTACGGACTGTTTAATATGTATGAAAGCTTGAATTAGTTAGAAGGATTTTGTTAAGAAATATTTGAAAAACTTTGCATTTGATTTTTTTTCTCATCAGGTTTATAGAAGGTTGCTACTTGCAAGATCACAGCCTTCCAATCCTAGAAGAAACCATCATTTAAAAAAAAAAAATTTGAAAGGTTGTTGTTTCACGTATAGCAGCCTTCTTTAATTCTTGGACACAAATCAACAATACTATCAAATAAAAATCACTCAATCAATAATAACACAACAATGCAACAAATAAATAACTGGATTGAAATACATTTGAACTCCAAACCAACCTCAAATCTCAAAACACAATAGAATTGCATGTTCAAAATTTAAAAGGCACATGCTGATGTCCTCTCTATCCTACGATATGAGCATGTATATCATACTCTCCATTGAAATAGTAAAAAAAATTATAATTTTTTAAATTAAATTAATACTAATAATATTTTCAACATTTAATTACCTCTAGGTATCCAATCTTGAAATCAAATTGACATTAAGATAATAGTAAATTTTTTAAACTACCAAATAATAATAAAAAAATAATTTATAAAAAGAAATAGATTTTAATAAATTTAATTAAAAAAAAGAGTTATTTTACATGTCCCATGCCTTCACCATCCAATTGAGATAGATTTGAAATTCTCTATTCGACTGCTTTAAGTCTCCTACCCTATGAAGAAGTAAAAAAATAAAAATAAAAAAAAGGCATAAAAAAATTTAACAACAAAAAAAAAAGTGGAAAAATTAAAAGGCCAGATCTTTTTTCGCATAAGCTTATCAATTTTTTTCTTTCTCTTTTTTTTTAGACGTCATGATCTAGGTGTCCAAGCAATCTTGATCAAACCCAAGCTAGATGAAGCTCGGCTCGCTTAATATCCAACGGCCATAATTACTTTCGAGTGCCCCAGAGTCTCCGCTCTCTAACTACGACAATCGGAGCAGTCAAATCATAGTCCCTTTCATGGCTAGAGTTTCCATCTCCCATCGGCACCACCATCCCTGCTGCCGCCAGGCCCGCCTCCATGCCATCACCGGCCAGTCGATCTCCACTACTCCTCCTCCTCATCCCTGACCTTCCCATTCCACCGCTCCGAGCCTCCCATCCGAGTGAAACACCTAAGAATGAAAAAAAAGAGAAAAACATAGGAAAAATCAGCGAAAACAAAGGAAAGGAGAAAAAATTAAGCAGAGGATTCGAGAAGGGGGCAAAGCAAAAAAAAAATCTGCACCACCCCCACCGCGATGCTGTCCCACCACATCCGGCTCTGCGCGACCACCAAAATCCCTCCGCTCCCTTCCTCCTACTGCCTCCCCCCACTCTCCGCTTCCATCATGTGAGGCTTAGGTTGCGGCCGTCTGCTCCACTCCACCGCCGTCTATGCCGCATTTGACTCTGCACGACCACCAAACACAGGCAGCGGTGGTGGCTAGGAGAGCAGGGAGGAACCAGGCATGGGCCTGAAGTCCAAAAGATTCAAGAAGGCTCGGGAAGGGATCGAGGGAAAAAAATTGTCAAAGATTTTAGGAAAAAACCATCGCGAGGGGAGGAAGCCGGAAGAGGTGAGCAGTGGCGATGACGATGAGGTGAAGGGAGGGAGATTGGAGGTGAAGCCCGACACCGGTGACAATGGAGAGGAAGGTAAGGGCGGAGATCGACGAGAGGTGGCGGCAAGGAGAATGGAGAGTAGGGAGGAGCTGGCCATCCATGAGAGGTAAAGAAGGTTCGAGAGAGCTCGAGAATAGGAGAAAAAAAATTGGGGGAGCCCAAAGCACGTCGATAAAAAGAATACTAAAGACCAAAGTGGATAATACTTCATACATACAGGCACAAAAACCAATCCATCTGAGCTTTTGACCATAATATTGGGAGATGATATTGGCACCGTCCATGAAAATCATCTCACACGCATGATGCAGAGACCAACCTATCTTATCCTTCCGACCCATCCGAGCCATTGATCGTAATATTACTAAAGGTAAGCAGACAATACCTCATGCACGCAGGCCCATAATATTGGGAGATGATATTGTCACCGTCTATGAGAATCATCTAATGCATATGGGTGTAGAGACCAACCTATCTTATCCTTCCGATCCATCCGAGTCTTTGACAGTAATATTACTAAAGGTAAGCAGTCAATACCTCATGCACGTAGGTCGATGCATATTTTTAAGTATTGTCAAAATTTTTGATTGCATGAGAGCGCCGGCTTATGTTACCATCAAAGTCATTTGGTAGTTGTTCCGAAGGAGCGGATTCAACTTCTAATTCACCAAGGTTTTGATGGTTTTCTACAAAAGGGCAACCGCTCTCTATTTTTCTTTTGCTTCCTTGTCTTCGAAGCCCCGCAAGAACCTCCTCCAGCCACCAGTTGAAGCCTAAGAGATAAATTGAAGCCGTGGAACTAACATGTGGGAGGAACAAGCAAAATTGACAATCCAATCTATGACCTTTCCCTCGCAATTGATGTGGGTTTCATGAAAGGAATTAAGAGCCCCACGTGGGTGGAAGGGAAGTCTGCCACTGCCATGTCTTGGTTAAATAATCCCTCTCTACGGTTGTTTAACCATATTCCTTACGTCAAGAATTTCCATCGTTGGGAGGCAACCGTGACCATTTATAAAATTTCTCACGCCTTCAGAGACGCAAATCAGGTTGCAAATTTTATGACTAACAAGGCGCTGCAGGGGGATTTCATATGATGACTTTCTTGATCATCATTGTACTTTTTTACTGCAAGCTGATGCTTGTGGGGTCTGTTATGCTCGATAGACTTCGGTATTCCAAGCAGTAATTTCTTCCCCGACGATCCGGTAGTGTTCATAAAGTGTTGGTCCATCATGCTTGGCAACTTTTATATTTTGGTAAACCTCTCTCAAGAAAGATCATGCAACATGCTTGATATCCTATTTATTGATGCAAAATTTAATCATCATCGAAGAAGCACGAAAATCGGAGAAGATGAGATCACCGTTAGTTACCTGCAAAATAAATCTCGTCGAAAGCCTGGGGATAGCTCCGATAAAACTCTCTGATGATCAAGTCAGCTCTTTCGACCAACAAAAATGAAGTACTCAGTAGAGAAAGTTGCAGATTATCGGAAGAGAGGAGAAAGCTTGGAGAAAACGTATCTGGAGAGTCCATTTTATAGCCCAGAGCCTGTAATAAACTGATAGTAACAGCTGCAACCACTTGGTAGTGGATCGTTCGGGGCCACGTGGGATTTGTTATGCAGAGTGGTATCTATTGTCACAACGTGCAAATTCATTGGAATTTAATAGTTGAAGTTTGGAGGAGTAGACGTCGGTTGGTGATGACCTTTGAGCTATATCAATTCTAAAGAAGTTCGGACTTCTCTAAAGTAGTTTGTATATGGGTTGGTTCATGCCGTGTATGGGGCTGAATTCGCATAGGCGAGGAGACCTTTCTGGACGACTGCTGGAAGTTCGGTTGGAAGGAGTTCAGAAGCTCTACGACCTGAGAAATCTTGAAGAAAGTTTGCCGAAGATGTCTGAGAGTGGATACACCGGGGAATCAGAAAGTAGGTCTGTTGGAGGGATCTGTGCGTGCTCTACTGGAGGAGAAACCCTAATGAAAATTCGCCTGATAGTAGAACCCAACTGCTGGAGGAGTCCGAAAGAAGTTCGGCTACTGGAGAAGTCCGGAAGAAGTTCAGCTGCTGAATGGAGCTACGTAGGTTATTGGAAGGAGATCGGCCGAATATGATGCACAGGAGCTGAAAACTTAGCCGGTTCTCTAGGGCAGGAGCATTGACTATTCAAGTTCATCTGGAGAAGGAATCCACAATGCCCTATCGAATCCAAAATCGATCTTTCCAGTCAGTCGAATTATCTGACTACAATGTTGGAGGTCGACCATCTCAGAATGATTTAGAGTTCGAATACTTCCGCGGGTTGAGGTTCAGTTTTTATAGCTGCAACTGGACGAAACTGGAGTTGGAGTCTTAGCCAAACTTCGACAGGCATGGATTTATCTCCAATACTAGTCCCCCAACTCTCGAGTTCAAAGTTCGAAGGATGGGAGTAAAATGGAGACTATCGAAGTTCGAAGGATCTTTCAATCCTGTTGGATTTTCCGCATCTGGGTTGGATGGAGAGTTTTGGCCTTTACCAAACTGGCATTGAAGCTTCATAAATGCACAGTGACCTGAAGAGACGTTTTTCGAATTCTCTGTCAGAAGCCTGCTCGAATACAGCGCTATTAAAGATCTGTCCGTTGGAAGCTTTCTACCATGATGAGTGGGACACGCATCGATCAGAGATTGACCGAAGAAAATCCGCAATCATAACCATCTTAGAATTTCAGGGGCTACTTAAACCCATCCTCCTCCTCCGAGCCTTTACTTCTTCTGAAATCCTCATCTCCTTCCTCCGATTTTCTTCTCCATCCCATGCGAGAGTTCAAGCTTCTTCCTCCATTTTTCTTGGTTTCAAGCGCATCCTCATTCGATTTTCGTTACATTCATCATCTCCTTATTCTCTCCAGCTGATTTAGGTCAGTCCTCCGACACTTTTTTGGATTATTTCTGCACTTTTTGCTTTTTTGCTCTTTCTATTTTTGTCGAAGTTTAAACACCTTATTTTTTTTTATTTTTTGGGCGATTCCTCGATTTTTCTTTGATCCAAATGTCTACGGAGGGATCCTGGCCCCTTTAACCTTAATGAGTCCATATCCTGAGGAGGCTGAACCTTTGGGGTTGACTCGTCCTTTTGTGCCTGCAACCATTCCCTGTAGACTTAGGTCCGATAATCTTTCCCTAGCTAGGATTTGGTTTGGGATTTCTTCTGAATACGAGCTTGAACTTTCTAGGACCGACGATCAAGTTTGCTCACCTCCTCCCGACCGAACCTGTCTGTATGTCGAAATCCTTCAGGCCG
This sequence comes from Cocos nucifera, assembly GCA_006176705.1. NCBI lineage: Eukaryota > Viridiplantae > Streptophyta > Magnoliopsida > Arecales > Arecaceae > Cocos > Cocos nucifera. Next base: position 487,342 of record QRFJ01001184.1, read on the forward strand.
GGCTTAGGTTATCTTTACCTCCTTTTGTAGTCGACCTATTCAGATTTTTTAATATCTCTCCTACTACCATGGCGCCAAGTTTTTTTAGATTTATCATAGGATTTCTCTCTTTGTGCACCATGGCAGGCATCTGACCTACCATTTTCTTATTCCGCAACTTCTTCACCTTCAAACACCATCCAACCGCTAAGGACTGGTGGTATGTATCTCCGCAATTCGATAAGAAGGGACTACTCAAGGGTGCTCCTTCCTCTGTTCATGGTTGGAAGAAGAAATTTTTTTTCATCTCCCATCCCTCATTAGGGTTAGGACTTCCTCCATGGGGCAAGATAAAGGAATCGATCTGCACAGCCCTCGGGCTAGAAAATGAGGATCGAAGTTTGGCTAATAAGCTAAAGTTCTTTAACGCTCCATCGATCCCTAACCTTCTGGATGAGCAGATCTTGTTCAATTTTGGTCTCAGTCCTCTTAACCCAATAGATAGTTCTTCATATTCAATCAATCAAATAGTGTTCTTTCTACTGACCTTCTAACTTTATCTCCTTTATAGAAATGACTCTAGGGGAACGGAACTGCCTGGCACAGAGAATCAAGATCCTTAAGAGGAAGGGCGGTCCTTTCGGTGAACCGCGAAAGGCTCGAATCGGAGAGTCAAGCCAGGTTGTGCCGATTCGGACCATGCTGGCCCTCAAGCCTTTTGTTGCTGTGCCGAGCCCAATCTTGTCTGATGAGGCTGCCCCTTCTGCTCCTGTTTAGCAAGAGAAAGTCACGGAGAGGAAGAAGAAGAAGGGTATTGGCAAAAAGGTCAGACGTAAGGTTAAGAGCTCCGAAGGAGAGGACTTTAGTCAAAAGTAGGATTCTCTGGATGACCGAGAGGTTGCCCAGTCGCTGATGGAGGGAGCATCCTTCCCCATATTGTAGAGTGGATATGCCAGAAGGATGACATCAAGAGGTTTGACTAGTCCTTCGCTGCCTTCCTAGAGGTAAGTAGCTTCTTTTGATTTTAACTTCATGTCCTTCGGGCTTTAAAGTTGGAATCTTTTAGAATTCTGACTCACTTTTTATTTTGCAGTTGGGGCACTACCTTTTTGCCCACTCCAAGGTGGCGAATCAGAGATGGGCCGAAGCTTCCAGGGCCCTTGAGGAAGTCCGCACGAAAGTTGAGAAAGCTTGGATCGAGGTTGACATTTTGAAGGTTGCCTCGAAAACCCACTAGTCTGAGGTTGAACACCTTCAGAAGGAGTTGAGAGAGGAGCACGAAGAGATGATGAAGCTGAGGGCCGAGCTAGCTCTAGAGAAGGAGAAAAAAAAGAAGGCGCAGGAGGAGGTCAACTCCACCATGGAGAGAGCCGTGCAAGACTTCAAGTCCTCTAAAGATATGGAGGACATCAAAATAGACTTCATCCAGGAATCTTTCTTGGAGGGATTCCAAATCTGCTTGGGGTGGATTGCCAAAAACTTCTCCGACATCGATCTGGACCTCCTCATAGAGGAGCCAAAAAATAAAGCTGGCCCTTCACGCACTGATGTCGAGGTTGCCCCCGCTGTCCATGCCATCGAAGCTACTCTAGAAGTTTCAGGATCTATAAGTGCAGCATCTAAGCCCTTTCGAGAGTCAGAGGTGGCCGAGAATGTCCCGACCTCTTCAGTGGGCGAGCCATACGAGGTCTAAACTTTTGACATTTATATACTTTTTTTTTTTTGATATACCAAGAATATTTGAAGTAATGAAAGCAAATTCCTCTTTTTTTTAACACTCTGCGCTGCATGTGATTCAGAATGCCTCCGACAACTAGGACCACGATCCCCTTTCTCTGGTTGACACCGATCCCTTACCTTAGGGAGTTTCATTCAAGCCTTTGATAAGGGGTTTGAAGAAGGAAGTTCACTATTTAAGAAAAAAGTTGAAGAAGGTTGAGACCGACCTTCAGGCCTCTCAGAAGAACGCTTCGGAGGCGACTAAAGAAGTCACTCACCTTCAAAGCCTACACATGAAGGATTCTATAAGCTTCTGCATCCGAAAAGGAAATTTCGAGAAGGAGCTTGCTGAACTCCAAAAGAACACGAGCAACAAGTCTTGGACGCTCACAGCGAAGATCAGCTCTCTTGAAGTTGATCTTAAGAAGGTAAAAGAAAAGATCCATCTCTTGGAAGAGAGTTCACCATGGTCCACCAATGAAGTCCAGCATAACTGGGATTGATCAAAAAAGTTCTCACAGCTTTAGAAGTAGCTGTAGGATGCTGAGGACCGGCACAATAGTTATCGAGCGATCTGGGCATGAAAGATGTCCAGGCTTGAAGACGAGCTGAAGGCTGCCAGGGACGAAGTGACCTATTTTGGAAGGAAGTTTTATAACATTCAGCAAGCTGGATCGAGCGGCGAATCTGAGGAGGACCATCGGTGAGCTCTCGGAGGATGTTGGGGTGGAGAAAGCTAAAGTTCAGTAGTTGAAGCTTCAGTTGACCTACGAGTGTCGAGCCGTCATGGATGCCGAAGCTGAATCCAAAGTCCTGAGGAAGCAGCAGCGAAAACTCGAGGCCAAATTTGAGTACACCAATAGAATGTATATCGATGGCCTATATAAGAAGAAGAAGCTTGAGGAGGAGATCTTCAGACTGAAGGAAGCTTTGGTGATGACTGGAGCTGATAGCCCGAAGTTTGAAGAGCCCGGGCCATCTTAAGACTTCACCTCCTTTCCTTTTTTTTTATGTAATCGATTTTATCGATCTTTATTTCATTTGTAATGCATTTATTCTTTCACACAGTTGGTCCTTACCGACCTTCATTTTGCATGTTGTATGCCCACTGTATAATCGATCTTATTAACTTTTATTTTGTAATGAACACAACTCCATGATGAAATGGCATCTCTCTTTGTTTTTTTTTTGTTGTCATCTCTTGTAGACGCAATTTTGGGTACCTCATCTTTTCCTTTGTTTCTAATGAGATGCTTGTCGTAGATGTTGGGCTAGAGGTCCGTTCCATAGATCAGGTCAAGATTTTATCTTTGGCATTTGGAGTGGCCGTAGGGGGATGTGCACGACAGTCATTAGTAGGGTCTTGGTCTCTTCCTTATTTTCAATTAGCGAGGCCCCGGCCTTCCACCCTTTGCACGATCGTAGAGGTTCATCGAGTCCGTCGGTGGGATCTCTCCTCTCATCTTGTTTTACTTTAACAAGATCTTCGTCTTTGCTCACATTAGAATGAAGTTCTCCTTCTATTTCTAACGGACTGTAGAAAAATATTAGGACTATTGGTAGGGCCTCTCTCCTCATCTCGTCTTAGTTTAATGAGGCCTTCGACTTTGCTCACATTAGGACGAGGTTCTCCTTCTATTCCTAACGGACTGTAAGGATATATTAGGACCATTGGTAGGACCTCTCCCCTCATCTCGTCTTAGTTCAATGAGGTCTTCAACTTTGCTCCTATTAGGATAAGGTTCTCCTCCTATTCCTAATGGACTGTAAGGGCACATTAGGGCCATTGGTAGGGTCTCTTCCCTCATCTCATTTTAGTTCAACGAGGTCTTTGACTTTGCTCACATGAGGATGAGGTTCTTCTCCTATTTCTAACGGACTAATTCTTAAGTTTTCTAAATTCCAAGGCTATGGGAGTGTCGCTCCTCCGAGCTCCTTCAAGCGATAAGTTTCGGGCCAAATGACCTTCTCTACTTTATACGGACCTTCCTAATTCAGGACGAGCTTTTCTTGATTTTGAGGTTGCGAAATGAATGCTCGCTGGAGCACCAAGTCCTCCACCCTAAATGCTTTGCTTTTTACTCTGGAGTTATAGTATCTAGCTACTCTTCATCTATAGGCTGCCATCCGAACTGAGGCTTCTTCTCTTTTTTCCTTCAGTAGATCGAGGTTGACTCTTAGGTCTTATGAGTTACGTCGCTCATTGAAGGTCACAACCCATGCTAATGAAAATTTAAGCTTGATTGGGATGACTGCCTCTATTTCAAAGGCTAAGGCGAATGGTGTTTTCCTAGTCGGTAGCCTTTGAGTAGTTTGGTACGCCTAGAGGATGTGGTAGAGTTTGTCTGTCCAAGTCCCTCTTGCTCTTTCAAGCCTTACCTTGATGCCCTATAGTAAAATTCTGTTGGTCACCTCTACTTCACCATTTGCCTGCAGATAGGCCACTGACGTGAAGTGATGGAAGATGTTTAGATCTTCGCAGACTCAGCGAACCTTGTTCCAGCAAACCGTCGTCCATTATTAGTTATGAGAGTTTGGGATAGACCAAACTGGTAGATTATTGACTTTCAAATGAAGTTCTGTACCTTGGTCTCAGTAATTTTTGCTAATGGTTCGGTCTCGATCCATTTGGTGAAGTAGTCGATCGCAACTAGGAGAAACTTTTATTTTCCAGATGCCATTAAAAAGGGACCAAGTATATCCATTCCCCACTATGCGAATGGCCAAGGTGCGCTTAGTGGAGTAAGCTCGAAGGTCGACTGTCTTTGTATATTTATATTTTTCTGACAGCGATCATATTTCTTGACATACTCTATAGAGTCGTGATACAAGATCGGCCAATAGTATCCCTACTGAAGTAGCCTTTGTAATAGAGATTTGGCTCCTATATGACTTCCGTAAATTCTCTCATGCACTTTTCATAATGTGAAGTCGATCTTTGAAGGTCGGAGACATCTCAAGAGTGGTAGAAAATTTGATCTTTTATACAGCTTATCTTCATACAGAACAAATCGAGAAGATTGATTTCTGAGTTTTCAAGCTTCTTTCGGATCACGAGGAAGAGCTCTATTCTTGAAGTAGGCAACTAGCGGATTAATCCAGCTTGGCTTGTACTCAACTTGCATAACAGGCTATGACTCCTCTGAGCTTGGGCACTTTAGAATTTAAAAAAGTACTTCTTTAGAGAGTTTGGCTGGGGCTAAAGTGGCCAATTTAGAGAGAAGGTTGACTCTTGTATTTTCTACCCTCGAAATCTGTTGAATGCTAAAACTGTTGAAAGCCAAAGTTAAGTTTTTTACTTTTCCAAGATATTTCATCATGCTTTCCTCCCGAGATTTGTAGTTGCCACTAACTTGTCCGACCATCAGCTGAAAATCACTATAGACTTGGAGCTGATCTACTTCTAACTCTTTTGCTATTTTTAATCCAGCGATCAGATCTTCATATTTGGCTCCATTATTAGTTGTAGAAAATTCGAAGCATAGCGCATATTCGACGACGACTCCCTCGGAATTAACTAAGACCAACCCTGCACCTGCTCTAGCAGCGTTGGATAAACCATCCACGTATAGAGACCAAAAACCTTTGGAAAGATTGGCATTCTCTTCGAGAGGGCTTGGTTGCAATCACGGAATACTGGTTTCATCCTGTTCAAGCTTGGCTTCATCTAGAATGGTGCATTCTACTACAAAATCTACTAATATCTGAACTTTAATCGACGATCAAGGTTGATAGTTTATATCAAATTTTGTAAACTCGATTGTCTATTTTACGATTTTTTTGGAGGTATCCATTCGATGAAGAACTACTTTAATTGGTTGATCTGTGAGGACAATTATGGTGTACCCCTAAAAGTAAGATCGAAGTCTCCTGATGGTAATTAGAAGAGAGTAAGTTAATTTTTCTAATTTAGAGTACTTAGTCTCTACATCCCTCAGGACCCGACTTATGTAGTAGATGGGTCGCTGCATTTTTGCCTCCTTCTTGACTAGGGCTGCTGCTAGGGCTGTCGGAGAGATTACTAGGTATAAGAATAATTCTTCTCAGGACTCAAGCTTTGCCAATAGTGGGGGTGAGCTAAGGTGGTTTTTGAGCTCCTCGAATGTCCGTTGGCATTCCGTCGTCCAACAAAAGTTCTTTAGTTGTTTGAGAACTTGGAAGAAGGGCATGCATCATTCGATCGATCTTGAGATAAAGCAGTTTAGGGATGCCATTTTTCAATCAGGCATTGAACTTCTTTAATTATTTTTGGAGCAGTCATCTCCTGAATAGCCTAGATTTTCTCTGGATTCGCTTCAATCCCATACCTCGATACCATGAATCCCAAAAATCTTTCCAAGGTCACATCGAAGGTACACTCGATCGGATTCAACTTCATCTTGTACTTCTTAAGTGCGCTAAAGATCTCTTCGAGGTCGACAATGTGGTTTGTTCAGGCTTGGCTCTTGACGAGCATGTCATCCACATATACTTTCATATTTCAATTGATCTGCTTCTTGAAGATTTTGTTGATCAAGCGCTGGTACATGGCCCCTGCATTCTTGAGTCCGAAAGATATAATCCTATAATAGTAAAGACCACGGTTAGTGACAAAAATAGTTTTCTCCTCATCCTCTGGCACCATCCAAATTTAATTATAGCCAAAAAAGACATCTATGAAGGTGAGAAGCTCGTGGTCCAAGGTTGCATCCATCAGTTGATCAATCCTGAGTAGGGGTAGCTATCTTTTTAGCAGACTTTATTCAATTTTTTGAAGTCTATACACATCCTCCACTTGTCATTTGCCTTTTTGACGAGCACCACATTTGAGATCTAGCTCGAGTAGTTAACTTTTTAGATGAATCCAGTCTTAAGAAGCTTGTCGACTTCTTCTGCAATCACTTTCTACCTCTCCGGAGCGTGGCTGTGTATCTTCTCTTTTACTAGTCGACACTTAGGATCAATGATCAGCCAATGTTTCATGACCTCAGCATCAATTCTTAGCATATCCGTTGGAACCCAGGCGAAGATGTCTGCATTCCTCCGGAGGAAGGTGATGAGTTGCTCCCGAACCTCATCCCCCAAGATGGAGTCGATCTACATAGCGTGTTCCGCATTTTTGTCGTTCAATGGGACAAAAATGAGGTCTTTCATAGGCTCGCCCCACTCCTCCTTACGGTCATCACGGACATCCAGCCCATCAATAAGACAAAGATCGGACTGGATGTTTTTCTGTAGGGTAATGGAGTAACAGTGCCTTGCCAATGCCTAATCTTCCCTAATCTCTTTGATTCCGTAGGTCGTCGAGAACTTCACCTTTAGATAATAAGTTGACACTACAGCTCGGAGCGTATTCAAATCAGATCGATCGAGAATAGTGTTATAGATAGATGGAGATTTTACGACTAGAAAATCAACCTATGCTTTAGCTAGCTTCGAAAGTTATCCTGCAGCCATAGTCAAAATTATTATGTCCTCAACTAGTACGGTATCACTAGTGAAACCTACCAATGAAAAGTTCATAGGTCTCCAGTGGTTATTAGATAAAGATATTTTTGAGAAAGTATCATAAAATAAAACATCAGCAGAGCTTTCATTATCTACCAGAATGTGGTGTACATCATAGTCAATAATGTTTAAAGAGATTACAATCGCATTATTGTATGAAAACTAAACTTCTTGGACATCCTCGTTGGTGAAAGGAATGGACTCCTCAGTTTTTCGCCTCTTTATGGGCTCTGCTGATCCACTGACCTTCCCCCATCGAAGTCCCCCAGAGATGGTATTGATGATGCTGAGGGGTGGCCGATTTGACTCCTATTCCTTTCTTCTTGGTGGTTCTGGCTATGGTAGTGCCCTTGGTCAATCCTCCCACCCATCAAACTGACGTCGCAGGAATCAGCTGAGCCTGTCCCATCTGATGAGCTCCTCGATCTCATCTTAGAGCTGAATACATTCTTCAGTATCATGATTATGGTCATGATGATAGAGGCAGTACTTGTTAGGATTGCACTTATCGGGGTGAGAGCGCATCCTCTCTGGTCTAGGCAATTGCTCCTTGATCTCCATCAGTACTTATATTTTTGGAGCATTGAGGGGGGCATAGTTGTGGAACCTTCGAAGGAAGGAGCCTCGCCGAGCCCTTCTATTGGGGCTTCTCTGCTTCCAAGTTTGGGGAGGAGTTCGGGCTCACTTGTGCTCAGAAAGAGTTCAAAACTATGGTCGAGCTTCACTCAGCTTTTCTTCCTCAGTGGGCCTGCCTGGCTCGTCCATTTGTCATTCTCCAACGGCTTCGTTGTCCTTGACCTTAAAGGCCACTAGTACAAAAAGAGTCTACGGCAGCGCATACTATTACAGTGATTTTCAAAACCGCTGCAATAGAGTCTACGACAGTGGTTACAAACAATCGCTGCTATAGAACGATCCTATAGCAACGGTTACAAAAAAACTACTATCATAGTCTGACCTATGGCAGCAGTACTATTTAACCACTACCATAGATTTCATCTATGACAGTGGTTCTTTATAATCACTGCCATAGGTTCAATCTATAGTAGCAGTTAGAACAACCACTGCCATAGGTTGGACCTATAGCAGCGTTCCTTGTAACCACTGCTATACGTTGATCTATGACAGCGGTTATTTATAACCATTATAATATATTTTTTTTTATTTTTTTAAAATATTACATAATTTTAAAATTTAATGCCCATCTTCATCGTTCATTATCTAAATAATTATCATTAGAGTATCATCGCAAAAGATCCCTCGATCTGATGGTCCTAGCTTCATTGATTAAAAAAATTTGATTTCGACGATCACGAATGATGATGAGATGATCTGATAGATGAAGACCTTCGATAGGTCCAAAAATCTGCAATGATAATCTTAGTTATGTTTGTAGCGTACTATCAAAGTTTCACTTCAATCGGATATCATTATCTTGGTCAATTTAGTATAGATTAATTTCGACCGTTAAATGATAAACAAGTGATTAAAGGATTGAATGGTGTCCAATTATGGGATAATTCTTTTTATAAAATGATCTTGGCTACTATTTTGATCATTTTTTATGGTGGTGATTATAAAATTCAACTCGTGAGACTAAGAACGATCTAAAATTATACGTCGCTTGATAACCATTTTTGAACTCCATTGGTTGTTATATGAATGTGCTCGTGCTTTTGCAATAGCTGCTTAACGTGAACGAATCATATGAAAATGATTTGAATTTTACTATCATGGCCATATAAAATGATTAAAATTATAATAAAGATCATTTAACTAAAAAATTATCTCATAATCGGACATCGTTTAGCTCTTTGATCGCTTATTTCTAATTTAATGGTCGAAATCATTCCATACTAAATTGATATGATAACGATATCTAATTAAAGTAAAACTTTGATAGTATGCTACAAATATCATTGAGATCATCATTACAGATTTTTGGATTGATCGGAGGTCTCTATCTATCAATCATTGCATCATTCATAATCATCAAAATCAAATTTTTTTGATCAATAAAGCTAGGGCCATCGAATCGAGGTAATTTTTTGTAACGATACTCTAATGATAATTATTTAGATAATGAACGATGAAGATGAATATTAAATTTTAAAATTATATAATATTTTAAAAAAAATTAAAAAAAAATTATTTCTAACCTACAACAGCGATTACTAGAAATCGCTACTATAAATCTATGGCAGCGGTTATGAAACCTTTGCCATAGATCTATAGCAACGGATCAAAAATTACTACTGCAGATTAGATTAAAAATTTTTAATTTTTTTTTCCTCCCATACGCATGCTTTCTATCTCTCTCCCCTCCTCTCCATCGTCGGTGAGACTCCATGCATCCCGCCACCACCCGTCCCCCGCATCCTCGACTGCCCACCCCTTGCCCTCCTCGACCGTCGTCGCCCCCCACCCTCCCACCCTCCCCATCCCCTATCGCCGCCCGACCGCCCACCCCTTGCCCTCCCCATCCCCGGCCGCGGCCGCCTACCCCCCGCCCTCTCCATCCCCGGCCGCCCACCCCTTGCCCTCTCCGGTCGCCGCCCCCCGCCCTCCCCATCCATGGCCGCAGCCCGATCACCCCACCCTTTGCCCTCCCCGACCGCCGCCGCCCCCCACCCTCCCCATCCCCGACCACTGCCGCCGCCCCCCACCCTCCCCATCCCAGGTCGCGGCCACCCGCCCCCCACCCTCACCATCCCCGACTGTCCATCCCCCGCCTCTCCATCCTCGATCGTCTGTCGCCCACCTTCCCCATCCTCGACCGTCGCCCGACCGCCCACCCCTTGCCATCCCGACCGCTACCCCCCACCCTCCCCATCCCCGGTCGCCCGTCCCCCACCCTTCCCATCCCCGACCGCCCACCCCCTGCCCTCCCCATCCCTTAGCCTTCCCATCACGGCACCCCTCCGAACCCCCTCTCCCTCTCTCTTTCCTCTTTCTCTTTCTCTCTCTTCTCTCTTTATCTCACTATCTTGCTCTTATTTCGTAGGTTACCTCTAGTGCTATCATCTTCCTCTAGCGCTGTCGTCGGTAACCCTTGGTGCTTTCAGTGCGACCTCCTTTCTATAGTCATAGGTGTATTTTTATTTTAATTTCATAGTATTATTTATTAATCACTGGATTAGACTTGTCAATGGGTCGGGTTTGGATTGAAATATGGATATTTAGATTCGGATTTAATTTTAATTACTGATATCGGATCCGAACCTAAATACTCGACGGGTCCATACTTAAAATACCATATCTGGACCCTAATGAATCCTGGGTATTCGGACCTAATTTCAAAATCCAAAACTAAGAAAGGAAGAGGGAGAGAGGGAGGGAGGGGGTCCACTCTCGCCGTCGTCATCGACGAGGGAGACCGACAGAGAGAGAGAGAGAAAGAGAGGGCTATGTCATGCTGGTAGGCCATGTTGTGGGCCGTGCCGACCGCTAAGAGAACCCCCAACTGCTAAGAGGATCCCTGTCTTGTTGTTTTTGTTTATTGCATTGCATAGCAATAGACCCATCAATTGATTAGTGTACATAATCTTTGGCATCCGTATATTTATATGTAATTGTATGGATGGTACCTAGGCAATATCTTTGATTATTGTTCAACATGTTATATTGGTTAATGTTCATTAACGTTGCAGGTCATAATGGCACCAAAATATCATCTAGCTTTCACCCCTGCCTCTCAATGGATTACATGGAGTTCAGCATCTGAGGAGCAATCGGAGCATACTCCATCTACCTCCGTATCAGCTGCTCAGGAACCTCCACCATCGACATTTACTCTATCGACGGCATCTACTCCATCAGCATCTGAGCCTCCACCGTCATCCATATCTCCGACACATGCTACTCCACCGACATCTAAGTGTATATTTTTCTTATATTATTTATTTATTTTTTATATAATATTTATATACTTATATATTTGCATAATGTATTTTCATTATAAGTGCATCATCCAGTAGGATATTTCGCAGTCCCATACGTATGGTGCATGTGTGGAACCACCAGCATCAGGTGATGGGTCAGACATTATTCTCGTAGAGTTCAGAGACTGACGATTGATGGATGATACTGTCAGGAACCGAGTGTGAAAGGAGATATGGGCAAGTGCATCTTAATTATATTTATGCATTTTATATGTTTACACTATGTTTGATTAGAATAATTTTGTAACTGACTTTTGATAACTTTGTGCAGAGGAGGTACGACTTTCTTGATCATGAGAGGGCTCGAGATGTCCGACTAAAGAAGATTGAAGAGTTGTACCAGGGCTACAAGGTTAAGCTCTACAAAGGATGGCTCGAGCACCAACGAGATACTTCAGAGGAGCTTGTTCCATGAATACAGGACTATCCTCCGAGTCAGTGGGAGAGGATGGTTACACATTGGAGGAGCCAGGAGTTCGAAGTAAAATTACTAACTTTTAAATTTTTTAATATACTTAAAATTATATTTAAATATTTTTAAATATTTATTATTTATTTGAATACTTGTTAGGCTACTTTCCATCAGAATCGAAATAATCGGACAGCCCAGAAGTGTACGCACACTTTTGGCCATCAGTCTATGGCCAGTCGTGTGCATAAAGAGGTAATGAATTATAAATTTTAGTAGATAAATTAAATTAATATTTTTTTTATATTTTTGATAAATTGATCCATTGTTATAGCTGATGAGAGATGGAGTGATGTCCAACTGTAGTGAGATCTTTCGATCCAGCCGTACGGACAAGAAGGATAGGTCGATGAATGCCGCAATCAGAAGGATTTTTATAAGTATTAAATATATTAGTATATATGATTAGTATTATAGCATCTATTATAAAATTTTATTTGCACTTATAATTATAGGATCAATTAGATGCGCTCGTGAGCGAGGGCTCGGATACCTCTGGCCCCCATGACCATCTATCTTAGATCTTGGAACCTGAGTACTCTAGAAGGATCCGATGCAGGCTCAGACATACGCTGATCAGCTATTGATCTGAGGTGAGCATCTTTTCATAGGCTTCTGATATCGTCAGTTGAAAGAAGCTTGAGGCAGCGTTGGCACAGACAGATCATGCTGCGATGCGGATAGATCATGCTGAGAAGCATGCATCTCATCTGGAGGACATTGTGAGAAACATGATGTTAACGCTCAGCATGCATTTTGGAGGTGCCTTCATGGGCTTTGAGGATATGTTGGCATGCATTCTAGCTCCAGCTCCTCTAGCTCTGGCTCCAACTCCATCTCCAACTCCGCCTGCAGCTCGTGCTCCATCTCTCGGGGACGACGATGATGTAGATTTAGGAGACTTTTGATGTATTTTTTTTAAAAAAATATTATAATAAATTTTATTTGATAATAAAATTTTAGTATTTTAGAAATATTTTTATATTTATAATATTTTTTGTGTTATATATATCTGCATTTGTTAGGTAAAATATATAAAAAAAAATTAAAAATTATATATTTTTTTAATAGCCTATAGTAGAGATTTTTTGGGCTACGATAATGATTTCAGCGATTTTTTGGGCTACAGCAGCGGTACCCATACCTAGAACTCCTATTAAGAGAAAAATAGAACCTCCTGTTGTGTACAAAATAAACTTTGTAACCGAGTAGAGACATTTTTTTCCTCCCCATATGGATAAAAGTAAGTAAACAGGAATTAATTCTAACTCCCACATGATGAAAAAAAGTAAAAGGTCTCGAGAAGAAAATGATCCTATTTGACCGCTGTACATTGCTAACATCAGGAAATAGAACAATCGCAAATTTTGTGTAACTGGCCAAGCTGCTAAAGTAGTGATAAATCCTGTCAGTAAAATGGGTCCTATGAAAAGTCCATCGATTCCCAGTCTCCAGTGAAAATCAAAAATATCTATCCATTTATAATCTTCTTCCAATTGGATTAATGGATCGTTCAATTGGAAATGATAACAGAATGCATAGGTTGTTAGAAGGAGTTCTAATAAGCATATACAAATAGTATACCATCTAAACATCTTATTTTCTCTATGAGAAAATAAGAAAATTGAAGAACCCATGAATATTGGCAAAACTACAAGTATTGTTAACCAAGGAAAATAACTTATGATAAAGACAAGATACGTTTTGACCAGAAAAACCCATGCTCAAAATAATAAATTTTATCGAGTATGGATTTTTGTCGGTAAAGAGGAATCAAATGATTCAAGTGGAGTTTTTTGTAATGTATCAATAAAATAGACCCATGCTGCGAGTTGTTTCATGGCATAAATAAACACGGACACTCAAAAAATCTGTTGGGCAGGTGGATTCACATCTCTTACAACCTACACAGTCCTCGATTCTTGGTAGTTTGATTCTATAGTAACAGTTACAAACCGCCGCCATAGTTCGATTCTATAGTAGTAGGCCTATTCTGGTCGAACATATCCTTCGGCTCGAGCTAGCATATAGGCAAAATTTTTAGGGTACTTCTTCTCCAGGGAGAACAACAGATTATTCTTCTGAAGGCCACCCTTTAGTGCGGCCATCGCAACAAATTGATCCAGGTTTTGAACCACCAGCGCAGCAGCATTAAAGCGATTGACATAAGCTCGGATGGATTCTTCCTCTTGCCGCTTGATGTTGATGAGAAATTTCAAACATTGCCTAGGACGTTGGCTGCTGACAAAATGAGCCACAAACTGATGGCTTATTTGATCAAAGAAAAAGATGGTGCCCGACTTAAGGGCTAAATATTAATTTCTGACTGCTCCTTTCAAGGTGAATGAAAAAATCCGGCATAGGATGGCGTTTGGCATGCCATGGAGCAGCATCATCATCTGAAAGACCTCCAGATGGTCGATCGGATCGGTAGTCCCATCATAGCTTTCGAATTAAGGGAGCTTAAAGTTTGGCATGATAGGTTCCTGCATGATGCGGTGAGAGAAAAAAAGGTCGGTATAGATATCATTACCATGGAAGGGGGAGCATGGCGGAGTTTTTCGATTTGTCAATTCATCTCTTGCAGTTTTTGGTCCAGAAAATTCTCTCGATCGTGGATCTCCAAGATCTTATGACTGAATGGGGGCAAAGTCCCCTCAGGGGTAGAGTCATAATCAGAGAAGGGACTCTTGGCTCTCTGCTTCCCCTTTTCGAAGGTCGTCGGTCGGCTAGCCTGAGTCGGTCATCCCCAGACCAGATCATGAAGCTCCAGAAAAGCCTACTCTGACCGAATTGGCGTCGAAGGCTGCTGCATGGTCTGCACTGCTTTCGTGAGACCGCGAACCTACTGGACTTGCAGGTTGAACTGCTCCGTATCCATTATTGCTGCAAATGAAGCTTGAGTCATCGGAGATGAAATAGGGGTGGGTAGATCTGGATGGGATCTGACCGCGGAGGCCGTCGACCGTCGAATAGAAGCTATCCTATGAGGCATCTTTTCTGAGAAGGATGACTTTGGAGGAGAAGAAGTAGAGATCTCTGCTGAGCACTCCTTTAAGAATAAGAAAACCCCAGAAGGCAGAGGCAGCCCCTTCCTCTAGCGCCAATCTTGTTGGTGTGAAATCTGATCATCGTCGGAGAAGCACTAGAGTCGGAGAAGATAAGGTCGCCGCCAGTAACCTGCAAAATAAGTCTCGTCCAGAGCCTGAGGGTGGCTCCGGCAAGATCCTTCAACGATCAAGTCAGCTCTTTCAGCTAACAGAAATGGAGTACTCAGTAGAAAAGGTTGCAGAGTATCGAGAGAGAGGAGAAATTTTGAAGAAAATGTATCTAGAGGGTCCCCTTTATAGTCTGGAGCCTGTAATAAACTGATAGTGACAGCCGCAGCCGCTTGGTAGTGGATTGTTTGGGATCATATGAGATTTGTTACGAAGAGTAGTGTCTATTGTCACGACATGCAAATCCATTGGGATTTAATAGTTGAAGTTTAGAGGAGTAGACGTCAGTTGGTGATGACTTTTGAGCTATATCAATTCTAAAGGAGTTCGAACTCCTCTAAAGTAGTCTGTATGTGGATTGGTTCATGCCGTATATGGGGGTGGATTCGTGTAGATGAGGAGATCATTCTAAGCAACTGCTGGAAGTTCGGTCGGAAGGGGTTCAGAAGCTCTGCGATCTGAGAAATTTTGAAGAAAGTTTGCTGAAGATGTCTAAGAGCGGATCCACTGAGGGAATTAGAAAGTAGGTCTGCTGGAGAGATCTGTGCGCAGCTCTACTGAAGGAGAAATCCGAAGGAGAATTTGCCTGATGGAGGAACCCAACTGCTGGAGGAGTCCGAAAAGAGTTTGACTGTTAGAAGAGTCCGGAAAGAGTTCGGCTGCTGGATGGAGCCACGCAGGTTACTGAAAAGAGATCAGCCGAATAGGATGCGCAGGAGCCAGAAACTTAGCCGGTTCTCTGGGGTAGAAGCATTAACTGTTCAAGTTCGTCTGGAGAAGGAATCCACAACGTCCCGTCAAATTCGAAATCGGTCTTTCCAACCAATCGGATTATCTGATTGCAATGTTGGAGATTGGCCATCTTGAAATGATTCAGAGTTCGAATACTCCCACAGATTGAGGTTTAGTTTTTATAGTTGCAACCGAATGAAATTGAAGTTGAAGTTTTAGCCGAATTTCGGCAGGCATGAATTTATCCCCAATACTATTATATTCAACAGCTTTTAGGGAGGGAGAAGACTCTGTTCATTTCTAATGCTTATGGAAGCATTATCATTATCCTATGTTTTTGATAGCTCCGGATGAGGATGCTATGCAAGATACAAACATAGCATTCAGTGGTGGTTTCAAGTACTACCCCATCAAAAATGTCTTTGTACATTATGCTGCTTGGTTTAGGCACGTGGGCTTGTATTTCTGTTTCAGTTTCTGTTGAATTTTTTTTGGACCTGTTCCTATGTTATCCTCTTAGGAACGAAGGCTTATGCTCTCTTGCTTATCAAAAAAAAAAAAAAAAAAAAAAAGTACTTCGCCATCAAAAAGAAAAAAAAAAAACAAAGAAAGAAACAGTAAATTATGGAAGGGAAGGAGAATAAAAAAAAACGAGGTCCATACGAAAGAATGGTGCACAAAAAGTAAAAAAATTGAGTGGACCGAATAAAATAAGCTGAAAAAAGATTAAGAAAAAAAAGGAAGAAGACAAAAATGGAGGGAGCCGAGAAGAAAAGAATGTTAATAGAGTTGCTTATTTTCTATTTGCAGGTCTTTTTCTACTTTCTATTCATCGCAAGACTTGCAAATTACCGATTATACTTCATTTTCAACTAGTTCTAATCGATTGGAAAGGAAGAGGAGAAACAATATTTTTTCAAGATGTCTGCTCATAATTCAAACTCATGCTTTAGCTTTAAATAATATACATTCTTTGATGGTTTGCTACTTCAGTTGGCATAATGGCAAATGGCTGCTTACTCTTCATATATATTACCCAAATGGAAGGTCTGATTTTCTATAAGGTTTTTAAGTGGTATAGAGAAGATGGGAGTGGTAAATTTATGCAAAGTGCAAATGAAGAAAGAAAAGAGTTTTTTGCTCCAAAGCGAGAGGAAAAAGGTAAACAAAAAACTAGAGGGAAAGGAAGAACAAATGGTACAGGCAACAACTTCTAAATTTTGAAGAAATGGAAAAAATTGGGTGATGCCATAAAAAAAAAAAAAAAAAACAGAGGTCTTCATGGTTCTCCCATACTTTCAATTTAACTCTATGCAATGCCTCTTAATATATAAGAGTCCCCCTCAGATGCTGCCATGCTGCTGTGATTTTCTAAATGGCTCATTTACACTGGATTGCCTATTTCATACCTTCTTCTATGCTTTACATTTGCTGCTATGTTGCCACTTATTTCTACGGTCAAGATATTATTTGCCTATTCATTGTTGTCTTGTTTCTCAACCTATGCTGCACCTATATTGTTCGGATCAAACCCATCTTCTTCGAGTCTGTCTCAAGCTTGCTGTCGTGCTGTTCGGCTCAATGCTGGCCGGACTAATTTCAATTTAGCTCCTTACCCGCTTCGATTACTTTCCTTCTTCTGCTCCACTTGTTATTATTCTTTGGTATGCCATTGCCATGCCCTTCAACTGGGTGCCGGTGCCAGATTCTTCAATGGTGCCATGCCGAGATGTGCCACTCTCTTATGCATCATTACGACCGTTTATTATTTTTTAGGCTTTGCTCATTTAAATAAATGGCACTTCCAAGTCCAAGGGCTTATTTGGTACAACTTATTTTGAAAGTAGTTTTTTTAAAATAAAATTGAAGTAAGAGAAAAGCAGTTCATATTTGTCAAAATCATTTGATGTTTTTGAGAAGTAGTTTATGTCCGATAAATTTTTCAAAAAAAATATTTTTGGCTATCAAATTATAAAAAAAAATATGTATAAATTTACTTGATAATTAATATTATTTAAATAGATAAATAATTTTAAATATTTATTATGATTAATTTTAATTTAATTTTTTATTTTTTATTTAATTAAAATAAAATAATAAAAAAATATTTTAAAATTTTAATCAATACAAATACAATTGAATAAAGATAATACATATTGAATATTTTACATAATTTTTATACGATAATATACATGCATCAAAATACATTATTCACTAAATAATGAAAGGATTGGGTGAAAATAAATAGGAATAGTTATGGTAAATAATAATCTTGAGTAAGAATATTTTTATCTTAAAAAATTAATTTTTTGCTTCTGCTATCGTTCAAAAGTATATTATTTTTTAAAATAAATTTAGATAAATATTTTTAAAAAAAATAATTTTTTAAAAAATAAATATATATTTTTTTTTAAAACTTGGCCAAACGGGTTCAAAGAATTCAATGATCATCTATTCATTCTCACAACCGGCTTTGCCCGATGGTCAAATGTTGGTCGCTCCACTGCCGCTTGCTATTTCAACATCATCTTTCAAAACAGAGTGGCCACCTACTACTCCCAGTTGGACTCCACATGCTGTTAAGATTGTTTCAATTCTTATTATTACCTGAAACCGCATCTTGCTGCCGGCGAAACTCATCATCAGAACTCCACACGCTGTTGATGTTGTTTCAATTCTATTTACCCGCAACTGCATCTGGGATCCCTCAGTGCGAAGCTTCATCAAGATACCGTAACACTCGAAGCGGATGTCTGTTGGTTTACAGAAGTTCACTCTTTTCTTTTGATTTCATATGTTCTCTTCATGATCTGTTTAGTCCTATTTTCCTTTATCGTTTGGATGTATCACACTTTTGTACTCACTTGCAACTTACTTTAATATCATCTTGTTCATTTACTACCAAAAAAAAAAAAGAAGAGAGAGATAATAGATCAAGTCAAATTGAAGATGACCATACATCAGGATGTGAAGTAAGACAAACACCCCCAATCCATGTAACCACAATAATGGAGTCCCTTCTTGACTAGAATCTGTGTGCAACCAAACAGGTCTATCACTTTGAGGATACCAGCCCAAGCACCCGTTTTCTCCGCCGTTGGTACCAGGGTAGGTTGAAGAGGGATGGCACTAGCCCATTGTATAAGAATGTGCTTCAAAAGAAGAAGAAAGAGGAAAAAGAAGAAAAATTGAGCTTGATCTAGCGTAAAATGGATCCAATGGACACGATTTGGTTTCGTGGAACACTAACCAAACACCCTAATTGGACCATTGAAACAAATCCAACTTTAATTTACATTCATGCCAGAACGCATGCGTGCAAGGCCATGCAAACACGATGCACATGAACCACTGGATGCTCCCCACTGGTCCATTGGATGCCTGGCTGGCATTTCTGGGTTCGCAAAATCTTGCAAGCTAGGCCTAATTGACATCTAATTCGAGCTTGATTGAGCCCGTAATAGAGCCCAATGCAGCCATTTGCAACCTGCTCGAACCACTGCCTTGTGATTCGGATTCGGATTGGAGATAGGGAAGGATCCCGGGTCTTTTTTGGTCATTTTATACCTGACAGGCATTAGGGTTTTGCGGCCAAACATAAGAACGGCGATCCCTGCTTCTCCTCGGCTCGTCTGTTCTTCGTGTTTTGGCGAAGAGGCTTAGGGTCTCCGATCCCCATCTCTCCTGAAAACCCTAACCTCTCCTGAAAACCCTAACGCTAACCTTTCGATCTGAGAGGTCATCGGCCATGGCGACGAGGGCTCTGTCGCAGAAGGAGCAGGACATTCAGATGATGCTCGCGGCCGAGGTCCACCTCGGCACCAAGAACTGCGACTTCCAGATGGAGCGTTACGTCTTTAAGAGAAGGTCCGATGGTAACGAGGCCCTAAACCTAGCCCAGATTGCTCTGTTTGTTTTTTTCGCTGTTTGCTTTTAGATCTGTAGCTTTTTGTTATTAAATTCGAAGAACCAAGTGGCGTGATTTAGTGTGAATCTACGTACGGTTTTGCAGGTTTTAAATTTTTGTTACGAGAGTTTTAGTTAGCAAACGGTTTGAATCGCCTGAGGTTCGTAGAAACTAGTTATTTTGATGAGTTGGCTATGTAAAAGGAGATATTTTTGATGAGTTTGGTGATTTTTCTTGGGTCATTGTGCATGCGTTGCCTATCCATCTAGGTAAAAGCTAACACAGTAACAGTGCGGGCCTTTAGGCTAATTATTTTTAAAATAAGACCTTTTGCGTTATCCTGTTCTAGATTTGAAAATTTTGCCAATTTGATGATAATGACCTTTGAACATATCCATACATTGTCACATGGTTGCCTGTAATTGTCTTCTGAGAGGGAGGTAGGTAGGTAGATAGATAGATAGTTGTAGCATCTTCGTATGTATTCCAATAGAGAGAGAGAGAGAGAGAGAGATAGTTGTAGCATCTTCGTATGTATTCCAATTATACCTCAAAGGGTGATGATCTATGATGAATGGCAATCATATCCAAAATGGCTGCATGTGCATGTAGAGAGAGTAATCACTGCCGTGTCCATTGTGGCTCGATGACCAGGCCATGCTCGTTAGGGTGAAAAAAGTGGACGCACAGGATGTTGTCAGTGTATATCCATTTTCAGTAAAATAATATTTTGCTATGTTATAGTGATCATCATCAAACATGTTGTCCTCTATAAATATTCTTATTACTAGAATTTTGAATGCCCATTGCATTTGAAGCACTTACACACGCTTCCATTATCCTCTTGGGGATGGACCTCATGTTTCTATGGACATTCTTGGTCCATAAGAAATAATTGATAGTCTAGGTGACCATTGTGGAACATGGTCAATCTTGAGGTAGAGCTATCCTGTTCTCATGTGGTGATTCCCTGTAGCCTGCTGATCAAAGTTTCAATTCAGTGTTAAGAATTTACTCCTTGGAAGCAAACTATGTATTTCATCTTCCACCAGTCTCAATGTTTCAAAAAACAAGGATGTTGGCCACCTAGACACACTCCTTGACACTTTATCGTGCTTGAATTTGGAGAAAGGGGCTGATTTATGAAGTATAATATCGTTGGCTAGTTGATACTCCCGATTGGCTTGGTACATTTTATTTGATTTATAAGGCTTCACTTGGTAGATTATAACTTTCTTTGAGGTTCCTCCTTATATTTATTAGTTCTTTGAGTATATAATTGCTGGGCTGATTTGAACTCTTAGGGTTCTATTCCAAAACATATGTAGAAAACTTGCTAAACTATATCTTCTCAACATTGGAATATAACTTGTCAGAACCTCGACCATATTTATTGCCTAAATTTCAGTCTTTTGAGTTATACATTCTTAAAAAATTGGAACTTCATAATAAAATGGCTGTAAAAGAACAAATAATGCTATTTGCACACCTTGAGATGAAGTCCTAAGTTCTAACTGGGTGCATCCAAAAGAAGCTCAGTATAAACTATGATGATTCTATGAACATTTGGTCTGTTCATTGTCAAAACTTGACAGAAGTCAAACATCCAATAAAAATCCTGCTTTCATCAGGTTTTCATTCCTTTTAACCTGCTTATCAAAGTTTCGCTTCAGTTATAAGAATTTACTGTTTGCAAGCAAACTATGTATTTCATCTTCCACCAGTCTCAATGTTTTAGAAGTCAAGCATGTTGGCCACCTGGACACGCTCCTTGACAGTTTATCGTGCTTGAATTTGGAGAATGAGACTGATTTATGAATTATAATATTGTTGGCTAGTTGATACTCCTGATTGACTTGGTACATTTTATTTGATTTATAAGGCTTCACTTGGTAGATTATAACTTTCTTTGAGGTTTCTCCTTATATTTAGCAGTTCCTTGAGTAAATCATTGCTGGGCTGCTTTGACCTCTTAGGGTCTGTTCTATTCCAATGCATGTAGAAAACTTGCTCAACTATTTCTTCTCAATATTGGAATCAGAACCTCCATCATATTTATTGCCTCAATTTTTGACTTTGAGATGTACATTCTTAAAAAAATGGAACTTCATAATAAAAACGCTGTAAACAAATAAATAATGCTATTTGCACACCTTGAGATGAAGTCCTAGGTTCTAACTGGGTTCGCTCAGAAGAAACTCAGTATAAACCATGATGATTCTATGAACATTGTGGTCTGTTTCATTGTAAAAACTTGACAGATGTCAAACATCCAATAAACAGTGTTAATGGCTTCCTTCAGAAAAAATATTGTGGGATAATCTTAATTGGGTATTACACTAGTAGGTATCGTTACCCTAACTTCGCCTTGCATATCTATATGCTAGTTTATGATCCAAAATTTAATCATAAATAGTAAGTGTCGCACCACTGCTGATAAGGATTCCGCATCATGCATCATAACCTGCAGGCTTTTGATTAAACATGTCCCATTTTGTTGAATGAGTTAGCTTTCTAAATAAAGAAATTGAAAAAAAAAAAAAAAATTCAAACAGTCAACTAAATATGATAAAAATTGAAACGAATGGGTACGTATCTCTGCATATTTAAGCTGACAACAAGATAAACCCGTTTTTGAACAGGTTACTCATAATAACATTTTACTGCTTGCCACTTAGTGTTCCTGTATAGCATGGCAGTAGCATCGCTCCTAGTTAATTTCTTTTTCCCTTTTTTTTTTTGACTTTTATGTTTATATGTTGGTGGTTTTGTCCCTCACTTTAGCAATGCAGAAAAGTTTCTCTGATATATGAGCATTACCTGGACAACATATACTATTAACTGTCTTCTTTCCTATATTTAATTCATTGTTCAGGTATCTTCATCATCAACCTTGGTAGAACTTGGGAAAAGCTTCAGTTAGCAGCTAGGGTTATTGTTGCCATTGAAAACCCCCAAGACATCATCGTTCAGTCTGCTAGACCTTATGGACAGAGAGCTGTTCTGAAATTTGCACAGTACACGGGTGCTCATGCTATTGCTGGAAGGCACACGCCTGGAACCTTCACTAATCAGCTTCAGACATCTTTTAGTGAGCCCCGTCTCCTCATTCTCACTGATCCTAGAACGGACCACCAGGTGAATTAATCATTAATGTGGGTGAGCTAAAAAAAAGTGGCGACTGTTATTTGTTCTTATTTATCTGTGCTTTGAAAAAATGCTGCAGCCAATTAAGGAATCTGCTCTTGGAAACATTCCTACTATTGCTTTTTGTGACACTGATTCACCAATGCGATATGTTGACATTGGAATTCCGGCCAACAACAAAGGGAAGCTCAGTATTGGTTGCCTTTACTGGTTGCTGGCTAGGATGGTTCTGCAAATGCGTGGTATGATCGTTCCCGGGCATAAATGGGAAGTAATGGTAGGATACAGGAATTTTATCACCACACCTTTTCTTCTGTACTGGATTTAATTATTGTTTGCCTTTTTACGTTGGCTGTTACGTGCTTCCATTGACAGACTGCTATGACACATGCAGGTAGACCTGTTTTTCTACAGGGATCCTGAGGAAGCCAAGGAGCAGGAAGAGGAAGCTCCTGTTGCTCCTGAGTATGGTGCTGTTGCTGAGCATACAGGTATGATACCAAATGATCAATGGCCTGTTGAACAATGGGCACCTGGCATGGGAGCTGTACCTCCTGTTGTTCCTGCGGTGCCTGGAGTCGATTGGACTGCTACTCAAGGTCAGAATCTAGTTCCTTTTCTTAGTCTTTTAAGGCTTATCAGTTTATTTCTGGATGACAATTTCGTTGCAAGTTTCTTCATCCTGTTAGTTATTTGCTTTCCAGCATTGTTATTGTGGACTGTGGTATCTGAAGGGTAGGTGGATTAACGGTAATGATCATAAACATTGCTCGTGGTTTTATGAATTTAACAGAAATCATAATCTGGTCATACTTTCTTAGTGATGTAGATTAAACTTGTACATCCATTACGTATCTGAGTGTGGTAATGCTGCCTTTATTCTGTGTGATGGGTCGGTTATGTGCATACATTGAGGAATGCCTTTTCTTATTTTTATTCTTAGGTGTTGTAGCTGGTGATGGATGGGATGCTGCTGCTGCTCCGACCGTGGATGTTCCTCCCGTTGCCCCTTCTGGTTGGGATGGCCAGCCTCCCGCTGCTCCTTCGGGTTGGGAGAGCTAGGATTCATATGGAATACATCTCTCTTCTCAAAAAAGAGAGGAATAAGATGTTGAATTACGATTTTTAATCTAATTTTGAGCGACTGCCATGAATTTGTGGCTGTAGGCTGGATTTTGCATTTACATAACCATCCATTGAGATTAAATTTCGTAGGAGGATTCGGAAGAGATTAGTTTTTTATCCTCTCTTTTTTTTTTTTTTTTTTTTGTTTGAATGCAATCAAGAAAAAAAATATTGCTTCCCTATTATCTATGTTAACTTCATTTGATGCATTTCTAGTGCAATTTTGGGCGTAGCAGCATAGGCTCAAAGGTGTCACAGGCATCGGCATTGAAGTGATAAATGTTTCAGTTCTTTAAATCCGGTCACTGATTGGATTGGAAGAGACGGCGTTTTCTCATTTCCTTGAATAAGTGCTGACTAGAAGTCTGACGATAGCGAGAGACGCTGCCCGACTGGCATCCGGCGGGAACGTCGGAATAGAGTAGCTGCGGGGACGAGAGAGGCCAATAGTTGGTCATTGTTATTACGAAATTAGTACTCCACCGTAGGATTAACTTAAAAAGTTGCAAAATTAATCTCCAGAATGAAGCACGAAAAATCATAATTATGAAACCTAGAAAACTGGATTTCGCCTTGGGCTTAGGGAAAAGGGGGCAAGAATAGGATTAATCATTAGTTTTTCCCTTCTTCCGTTACTATGTATAATTTATATATGTACAACTCTAAAGATCCATTTGATTGGGTCATGAGATAATTTAATAATTTTTAAAAATTATTTATTTTAAAAAATATTTTTTTAAAAAAATATTTTTTATTATATTTAGTTGATGAAAAGATTATTTTTAAAAATAATATTAAAAAATATTACCATGTTTAGTTACAGATAATTTTATAAAAAAATATAATAAAATTTATAAATATATATTTTTAATATAAAATATTTTTTTAATATTAAGATAATATTGTTATTTTTAATTAATTTTTATATAATAATTATAATCATATAAATTTTTATATAATGCAATATTTATAAAAAATTTTTTATTGAATAAATTTTAAAAAACATTAGAATACTATCAATACTTATATAAATCATTTTATTAAAAATATTTTATTAAATATAAATTATTATCATTCAAAAATTTATCAAATATTTATTCACTCTCCAAAAAATAAGCATAAAATTTAGTAAATTTTTTATCATTTCTCTCTTCCATTTTTCATGCTAAATATAATAATTTAATATAAAAATTATTTTTTATGCTAAATTATTTCTAACTAAATGGTCTCTAGGCACTTTGCCTCGTCACTCAGAACCAAAATTGAAATGGGGAAAAATTGCTGCCATAAATGTTGAGCTCGAATGAGCAAATATTTGTGAATATTTACATGATGACAATTTTAAGTGGGAACAAATGGAACAGAGATCCGAAAGAATTATATCTCTATGTACTCATTCTTCTATCAGACTATGACCGAAGGCAGTTCTTCAACCAAATTAACACAATTGTACATGGCTGAAAATAACGACATATGGGTAGAGATATGTTACAAAGAATGTCCACCTTGAACATGTAATTTGTCCTCTTTCTCAAAAATTTCTATAAATTTTTGAGGGACCAGCGTCCGGATCCTGAGGGTCAGATGGGGCATTACCCAAACTTTTCTGCATCAGCGACATAGAGCCTCCCCATGGATCACCCATTGCACGAAGCTGTCAGAAAAATCGCTGAGAACTTCCGAACTTGGGGCAGCTTCATGGAACATTTGTACCTCAGTTGTCTGCTTTCTCTGCAAGAAGGTAATTGTTCATAAGCTAAGAGTTGATAGTGCTAAAATTAGCTGAAATTACCTTATGATGCACAAAATGAATTACATTTTTCTGTGGCGGCAAAAAGACAATTAAGTGTAGTGCTGAAAAACCATTAAGTGAAGTCTTCAACCTGCATTTTATTGTTCTCAAAAAAAAAAAAAAAACAAAAAAAAGGGGAGGGGGGGGCAAATTCTAGAGGGAATTTATGGTGACACTGTGCAAGAGTTCCTACACAGATTTGAGTCATTATACTCTATGGCCATAATAAGTTAAAACTTGATATACAGAGTTAGGTTAAATAATACAGAAATGTCATCTCATATGTAAGCTTCAAATATGTTGTCGAGTTATTAATATTTGACATTTTTTGTCATGTTAAGGATCACTGTACGAGGATTCAAGTTAAAATTAGATATACAGAGTCGGTCGAGTTAAATATACAGAAATGCCATCTGATATGTAAGTTTCAAATATGATGTCAAATTATTAATGTGTGAAACCTTTTGCCATGTTAAAATTAATCATGTTCAATTTCACACACACAAACAAATGTATAAATATGTGCTAGCTCTAAGAAGACATAGCAGTTTCCATTATCAGATAAAATTTGACGCTTCAGATTCATAACACTACCTGTATAGACTGATTAATTCCACTTGAACTCATGACTTGCGTTAATTTTTGGTCACCCATGATTTATATGTCTTTTGACCACTTGATGTATAAATGGTCTCCAGATCACATAATTTTTAGTATATTAGTAGTTTGGAGGTCATATATCGCATGCAACGGCTTAGATTATCGATATGGGATCCTCATCATCAAATCTAGATCTGATCGGATTTGAGTGGAGATCCACTCTCTCTCTCTCTCTCTCTCTCTCTCTCTATATATATATATATATATATATATATATATATATATATATGCAGGACCTATACAGAATATCTTCCCTGCCTCTGCCCGATGGCTGCCAAATATCTGCAACAGTTGAACAAATAGAAACAGTAAATTTATTTTGGTACGTTAAAAGACACTTTCCTAAAATGTAACTTTCATTGTCCCATGCTGATATCTGTTCTCATAGTTATTAGAGGTTGTAAAAGGGGCTGTCTTCCTCACCCCAAAAAAAGAAGACACTTTGGCCGGTAGCATTTCTCTGTCCTGGGTAAAGAATGGATTGGCTTTGTAGCGAGAAGTAACAGGAAGAAACCAGGAAAAGAAAAACCCTTGATTTCTTAAATTGCCTTTTGGGAGAAACATATTATCCTGATTTTCCTAGGACAATAAGCTCCAAAGGCTTCCGAACTAACATTGCATTCTTTCTCTATCTTACCCCTTCTCATCTTAAAACTCCACTTAGACCTTATCTAGAGGTTAATGTGTGTGGTCCATTTCA
This sequence comes from Cocos nucifera, assembly GCA_006176705.1. Classification (NCBI taxonomy): domain Eukaryota; kingdom Viridiplantae; phylum Streptophyta; class Magnoliopsida; order Arecales; family Arecaceae; genus Cocos; species Cocos nucifera. The sequence goes on from QRFJ01001184.1 coordinate 514,218, forward strand.
AGGATCTAAGGTGCACCGGTTAATCAATTTTTTTCGTCTTGGATCATCAGCTCAAGTCATACAAGCCCGAGACTGTCAAAATTTAAAATACAAGCCTTGATCCATTTAAGAGGTGAACAAATGAAATTGAACGACCGTGGAATAGGACCACTGACCTTTATGCCAGTCCCATTCTCACTTAAAGGTGGTGTTATCTCGGTAGCTATGCCATTTATAACATTTTCGGTGGACAGATTCTCTCTTGGAGAGTTCATGTTCCTGGACCTGCAAGAACATAAAAGCACTGTTAAAATATTCCACAAGTTCTCGTAACAAGAGAAAAGGGTTCAAAGAGATACATAAGTGATAAGTATATTATGTTTAATTGGTCTTATGCATACAATACACATCAAGTTGGGGGAAGAATGAAGAAAACAAGACCAACCTCCAGAAAACTCCGTAGTTAATGGTAGTTAAGATAGCATAGAAACAAACGAGCATAAAACATGATTAGTTAAGGTTCAATATATCTTTATTTAACACAAAGGAGTTCAAAAATCAAAAATTATATAAATAGTCTATAGAGACTCTTCTAAGTTGTACTGTACCAGAAAAGCAGCAGCAATCAATCGGAGAAAATTCATAAAGCAGCTCAGATATACCCCCCAACAAGTATGCAGGATGTATGCAGATTAACACAACGAAGAAAAGCTTGAGCAGAAATTACAACATGTGTTGAAATTCAGATACAATTTAAGTTGACGCTACAACTATATACTTAGTAAATTCTGGCTAGAAGATCACCTTTCATAAATTTCCTCCTCACAAGAATTACTAGAAGATGAAAGCCACTCAAGGTCCAGGAAATTTGAATCCCCATTTTCATAGAAAAAACTATGCCCATTGTCTGGAAAAAGCTGTCTACGAGATATTGCGGGAGTGTACCTGCAGAAAATAGGGAGAAATATGTTTACCGTCAAGAGGTAGTTGGACAGGTTATCCTTGTCTACATTTTTTTTTCTTTTTTTGGAAATGAAAAAGGATCCCAATATGTCATCTGCTTTATTTGCTACAGTGTTTGGCTAAAATATGAACCCTGACATCAGAAATTAAGTCAAAATCAAGAGCTTCTTAGTGCAATAAATTTCAAAATCTATAGCAGCTGACCTGGAATATGATACATCACTTTCACAGGTTGAAATATCTGGTGTTGAATCAGACAGACCCTTGGCATCTCCCACTTGATGCTTTCTATCAGACAAAGCTGAGTTAGGGAGCTTTGTCCTGCTAACATTACAGCTGGAGGGTGTATTGCTTCCATGCAGAATGTTGCCATCCGATAGGGATCTTTTGAAAAAAGACCTATGGAACCAAATATGTATGTTAAGATAATATATACGATTTCTGACCTTAAAAATAAATTCAATGGAGATATGAAGGTCAGGTAAAAACATGAATGCACGAGATCATGCACTATGTAAAATTCAGTTAAAAAACATATACCAAGTTCTTTTTTTCATAATGGAACAACTGTCACTGTAGACAGCAATTGGTGTGCAATGAAAGTACAGATGTTCTAATCCAATATTAAAATGTGAACAGAAACAAAGTAGCAAATCATCAACTACAAGGTTCAAGCTTTGAAGACACATGGTGTCTGGAAAGTAGAAAAAATTGTGCTGTGTTTGTGTCATATGGACAACTTTGAAAGACAAGCTTGATTACAGCTTCTGACTCAATATTACAACATACTGTTGCCAATTGACTAGGCTATGAGAAAGCTAATTACAATGGATAATTATACATGGTTCTCAGACTGCATATCAAACTGCCTCATGAATCACCAAGCCCATGTTTCTAGCATCCTAGACCATCAGCAAAATACTTTTCCACTATAAGATTGAGTGGAGTTGACATCATTCTAACCACAGGGGAAAAGATCACTGGAGTTAACTAGTAACTATGTAGTTTTATGATCACCACCACCAAAAAAAAAGAAAAAAGAAAAAGAAGACCACAAGAAAGATTCTTTTCTCATGGTAAATTGATAGAAGAAACTAAATAGTTTTGTGCACCACACACAAAATCACTAGAACGTATTATTAAAAATACCTTTCATTTTCATCAGCAAAAGCACGAGCATGTTTCCCTATACTGCAGTGCTGATCAGAGTCCAGCTCCCACAGTGCTAGTTTACCCTGTTGAGGTTGGAAGTGGCCCAAGAATCTGCATCATTAGATACCAAATCAACCAATGTACTGCAGTCCACAAAGAAATGAAATTTCATTGCAATGCAATAAAAGGCCATGAGATCAAGGTGAGCTCACAAAGATTTATCATGAACTTACAAGTTTATTGCATCTTGTTTTTCAGCATCCATGTAGGCATTGCTGTAATATCTTTGAAGCGTTCTGAAGAATTCTTGAGACTGGGTTGCTGCCTTCCATTGACCTCTTCTCTCAGAGAATATCTACAAAGCATTGTTACCAAATACAATGAGTAAAAGGCACTTAAATGGTGGTGCATTAGCAAGGACCGTCATCAGAAAAATAACAGATAATGCACCTCACAAGCCAAGGCAACAATACATGTAAGGCTAAACATAGTTAAGTTTGATTCATTAATAGAGAAGAGCAGGAACAACAACAGCAGGCTTTTTAAGGGCCACTCTATTCCAAGGACCAATTCCCCGGCCCAAACAGTTAGACTGTTCCTAGATGATCAAGAAATTAAAGCACCAGCTACTTTCCGACTGCTGTAGTAATTGGTTGCTTTTACACCCTTTTGATATCTGGAAGGTGCACCAAAGATAACTCATTGATCTAAACATCATGTTCAGTGATCCACTTCAGATAGTCCTTTAACAAAGATGTTAACTTGTAGGAAGTGCATACCTCTCCTCCGTCTAACATGTTGCAGTCTTTTGGCATGTGGTTAATTTAGTGACCCATGTGAACAATAGCATCCTAATAGAAGCAAAAAAAAAGAGCAAAGAAACTACAATATTTAAAAGAAATATCCCAGTCTATAAAATTTCTAGCACATGCAGCCAAATGGAGGGTCAACTTGGAGCCATGATATCCTGTCAAGGCACTATTGGTCCTTTCCAGCACCTGGCATTAGTACTTCCATCGAAAATAATTTAAAACCACACATGTAAGATTGCTATTTCAATATGTCTGGGCAAAACATCACTAAAATTCTTCAAACAAAATAAAATCTATAAATAACTAGTTTATTGGAAAGTAAACTAATACATTGGTAGTTAGTTCCAACCTCATCCAGGACAAGATTGCTTATCTATTTAGCATGCTAGAAGAGTCTCCTTGTTCAGTTTAATATAGATATTTACTCTGTTGGAGCATAAGGGAAGGGACTTGGGTTGCACGGTTTCCCCATTCACAGAAGAGCTCTATATTCATGTTTATATTAATTTGCTAATACATATTCTTGACAAGAAAAATTTCTGGATAATCAGAATTGCTCTTGAAGTAAATTTCCATTCCCTGCAACAGTTGTTTAAACTTTAAACCCAGGATCAACCACATGAGATGCTTCTTCTTCTTCTTCTTCTTGAAAAATCATTTGATATGAAAAAAGAAATGATAAAAAAAATTATGCATGTGCTAAAAAGATTATTGGAAGCATCGATATATGATATTTCACTCCCGTTAAAACCATCTTCACACAAAGTCATATTTTGCAAATATCATGGTAAATAAGCTATGGTTCCAAAATCCAAACACAAACTCAAATAAGAATTGACTCTTTTCTGCAATATGAAAATAATAAAAGACAGATTTATTGAATAAATCTTTACATGACCAGAGTCTAAATCATCCAGAGAAAAATTCAGAGAAATATCAACTCACAGAGCTTCATATATACAAAATTTTCATAATCACTTCCATACATATCATAACTGATATCCTGAACAAAATGGGGAACCTGAATATCTTCACATTCCCAAAAGGATACATAACTTTTCAACAAATAAATACTGGCACGGGCCTAATTATTATAGTTTAATATTCCTATACTGTTAAATTTGAAAATATGGAAACTATTTCTGTATCCCAGCATTAGAGCACTAAACCATTATACTGGTGATCAAGAAATCCAAGCTTGTATCTTCTCCTCATCCCTCTGTATAAAATTCAAATATTTAAATCTCCAAAGAAAAAGAAAGACAGGATAAAACAAGTAACATACATATGGTAAGAAACAATGGCTACAAGACTATAATGAATCCACCATCCCAGCTGTATCCAATGATAGAAACAGCTTTTTGAAACACTACTGGAATAAGAAATCGTAGATAACATACTGCAACCATACCTTCTTGTGAGCAGCAGAACCACCATACTGTAGAGAAAGTGTGTCGCCCATTGTCTCATAAAAGCTCATTAAATCAGCAGCCAAAGGAGCATCTAGATCAATTTTGGGAACATCCATTAAGCCCAAGGCATGTAGTTGATGTCCGAGAGCAGCTAAACCATACACATATTGTGCAACATTAGTGCGATCCAAGCAGTCTATGCAATTTGTGCGTAGGATGCCCTTTTGTAACATGGGTGGCTTAACCAAGCAATTTTCACTACTGCTAGCTTTATCCTCTCCGCTTGAAGGTCCAGAGCTATCAGAGCTCGCTGCATTATCTTCCTGGGATCCATCAGCTGAGATCTCAGCACCATCACTGTTATCATTCTTGTTGTTGCTGCTTTTGTGATTATTACATGACCCGTGACCAACATCGTCATTCCTGTAGATCATGAGCATTAGCCATATTAATAAACTACAAATGATAAAATTTAAACATGTATGAAAGATATGCCCTGCAATATTTCTAAATTTCTGAAGTGATGCATATCTAAATTGGCTGTGAAGTTCAATGTATTGATCTAAGTCTGTAAGAGCACATCAGCATGATTTATTTTATATATGACAAAAAGAATTTTAAGGAAAAATTAAAAGTGTCTTAGAACTGGACAAATAAATTCTCTTGATTAGGATGGCTGGTTTGAGTATTATCCTTAATCAACAAGCCTTATCCTACTTATATGGTGTTGGCTTCACAACCAAATAATAAGTCACAATGTTCTGGAAGATTATATGAGCAGCTTTCAACTTGACATAAATCCTCTAAACTGGTGCTGAATTGTTGCCCAAATGAAGTTCGGTTGGGAAAAAAAAGGCCTGCATAGTTGGTTAAGTTGAAAGTAACCATGTGATCATCAGAGAGATATATGCCACTGAAATTTAAGATGCATATTATATGTGTCCCAGTCCTATCATTAGTTAAAATTCATGAATATTCATATTATGGAATTCACAATGTAAACAGACAAGAAACTGTTATATCTTGTTCTTAAATGTACACTGCAAGCATTACTTTTCTATAGATGTAATTTTGATTCATAATTATCAGAAACATGCCTATGTTAGCCCAGAGAGGGAAGATGCTAGAAAGAAATTGCAACTTTGCAGCAAATGCAGTTTATACGGAAGATGGCACGCATGTTATCTATGATAATCAGATACTTCAGCTTACCCACTTGCATGACCTAAAGCATAAGTTTGGAAGGATACTCTAATCTATCAGGTCCTACAAAGTGCTACATGAAGTCATTAACTACTTGCATTAAGATATATATATATATATATATATATATATATATATATATACTTCAAATTATATAGTGAGCTGAGAGAATCATAGTCAAGCACGGTGGTTGAGAATAATTCAGCAATGTTGAAAATTTTGGAATTCGGAAAAAATCCAGAAAATTCCAACAAAATCAGGGAAAGTTCATGGATTAAATTAATAAGTAAAAGAAGAATATTCAAATATAATTGTTTATATATAAGATAATCATATGAATTTGTTATTGTCAAATATTTTCATAATAAAATCACTTTCTTAACGTTTATTATGTATCATCTTTGGTCCAACTATGACTCTCTTAAGGCAGCAAAATGCCTCAGGATCTAATTAGTGATGTAAGTGAATGGATTAATGAAGATGTTGAGATATCAAGTGCATCCTTACGAAGGACTTGAAACCTCAACATCTTTCATCTTTTAGAAGTATGGCCCTAAACCAAATGGAATAGAGGAAAAGGATTCATGTAGCTGACCCCTACTATTTTGGGATTAGTGCTTAGTTGAGTTGTATACTCCAATCTAATTAAAGAAAAGATAAAAATGAAAAACTCTTTAAATGATGAATTTTTAGAATTTGTAAATTCAATAAAATCATGATTTCTCATAAGACGAGAAAAAAGTTTCTGGCAACTTCTTGGTCCTGGATGTACATAACTTGAGATGTAATTTTTCATACATTCAAAATATTAAAAGAAAGTCCATTTTTTAGAAATATATTTAAAAAATTAAAAAAAAATCTTTACCAGGAAAGAAAAGAGACAACATTAAAAAAGGGGCAGGCCAATGCATGAGGCTCTCGCCATTGCAAGATCTTGGGTGGGTCAAATATACACAACCTTACCCATGTGTGCAGAAAGATTGTTTCTATGTTTCGAACCCATAACCACCAAGTCACAATGGAGTAACCTTAGTGTTACACCAAGGCGTGCCCTCTAAAGGAAAGAGAACATTGCCAACCTTAATTATTTTATCTGAAAAAACTCAAAGAGCAAGGCCAAGGTTCACGGACTCGGTACCGCTACTCGTGCTGGTAGCCAGGCGATATGGTATGGTACGGTACCATACCGTACCATACTGCCAATAAAAAAATTTAAAAAATTCATCCAATAGCCAAAAAAAAAAAGAAAAAAAAATCATCCCGTACCGGTACTGCCTTGTACCAGACTAAACTATCCAGTACCAGCCCGTACCGTACCAATCAGTTCGGTCCGATTCAGACCATTTTTCGAAAAATCGGACAGAACCATTCCGGTTCTCCACCGATACAGTACGGTATGGAATGTACCGACGGGTTCGGGCCAGTACGGAATACCTTGAGCAAGACCCACCTATCCTTTTACTATTCCAAATTATTTTTTCCGTCCATATCCCAAGGCCACCTGCCCACATCCCATAATCTTCTTTCCTTCCTATTATCACCTGCTCCCCCTGCCTCACAAAGCCTACAAGCCCAAATAGTTCTGAATCTCACGATATATTTACAAGATTTATGAATTTTTTGAATAATTCATGACTGATTTATGGATCAACAAACAAATCACAAAATGATATGGTTGGTCTTTGTACAGCAAATAATCGCGAAGTTTTCCAAAAGACTGCTGAATTTTGTTACCATGAAGGATGCTGCATAAATTTGACGAAACTAGAAAGCAAAGATCTTGCATTTCTAACAATGATTCGATCTTCACCTATATATGATCTGAATATAAAGCAAGGAAATATTGGGGTCATGGTGAATGGATACTCCCTAGACGTGGTTAGCATCCTAACCTCAAAGGAAGAGACCTACTGTAAAAGATTCAAGAGATGTCCTTTACGGTTTTATCAAAGCCAGACAAGGTCATGTTAGATTGAGGATTTGTGGATGGGGGTTGTCAGGAACTCCTCTCCTAGGTCTTCATTTGATCTTTGCTGGATGGTGGAACAAAATGCACATGTCAGATATGAATGAGCAAGACAAGCCTGATGTTGCAAAACCTGTTATCCCAAAAGGAGATATGTCAAATGCAACATCTAGCGCAGATAACAAGACAGCAGCAAGTCCACATCTTCACAGTGGCTCAAGAGTATAAATATGCCTCTTCAAATATTCTACATTTTATTCGAATTGACAAAATGAACAGAGAAATCACTTACAGCGAGGAAGCAGCCTTTCTGATAAAGGTATAATAACCAGGTTACATCCCAGTCTACAGAATGGGAGCCTTTCATGAGGTCTTAGCTGGGTAGGCTCTATTGTTTACAAATTAAAGTTTGTAGGAAACTGGGTAGAGATAAGTTTAATACAAAGTTTCTGAAAAGAAGAAAAAAAAGATAATTTAAGACGTAGTGCTGCTGAATTAATCTGAAAAAACAGATCAAATCTGAGCTTCAGAATGAATTGTTTAGAGGAAAAATTACTTGCATACAAAATGACCTTTTAGGCTGTACGGAGTCAAGAAATGCGAGCAAAGTACAACAAACCTCATCTGTCATTTAAGTAGGACTTTTTTAACTCAATTATGTTGAGGGCCAAAATAGTTTTGGTTGTCCATGGTTCGATTAAATAGCTAATTCCAGCAAAGTGGAAGCCAAGGTTCTTATGGTTGTCTTGAAAAGAAATCCAGTATTTTTCAACAAAGTAATTGCTCTACTGAGTTACCAAGCAATTTCAAAACTTCCCTCCATAAAAGAGCTTGGACTTTGCTGGCGGTGCTGGAGAATGCTGCAATCATGCATCTTCAAGTAGAAAGCTTGCTCCCATACTAATCATCCTTATACAATGAAATAAAATGGCATCCGCAACTAGAAGAATATGTTAACCTTTCAATCCAATGTTCACCGAACCGTCCTGAACCGGATAGTTCAGGCCATGCCGAACTGTACCGGCAAAAAACCGGTCTGGTTCTGGCTTACAAAATGGCACAACGGCCATCTTGGAGGGAGGGGAGAGAGAGAGAGAGAGAAAGAGGGAGAAGAGAAGGAGAGGGAGAGCAAGAGAAGGCCTCCAGTGACCGCCAAAGGCCATCTGAGCTCTTGTTGAGCTCGGTAAGGGCAAAGAGAGGAAGGAGAGGGGGGGGAGATCCTTACTGGATGTCCAGATGCTGTCAGAGGCCCTAGATGGATGGTGACGCCACCACGACGTCTCCGATGCCCGACGAGCCAGCACCAAGGGGCCTGAGGACGGTCGAGGTCGGAGGAGGGCCTCCACCCTCGTCTAGTGCAAAACAGGGGTTCGTCCTTGTTTCACATTTTTTTTTTGCTTTTATCGCACAAAGTCAGCAACTGCATTGCCAACTTCACCATATTTTTTTTATATAATTTTGGTTGAAGTCAGCAACTACATTGCAGTTGCAGACTTCACCGTATCTTTTTTTTAAAATAATTTTGGTTAAAGTCAGCAACTGTGTTGCTGATTGTGCGCGATAAAAGCCAAAAAAAAATGCAAAATAACCCCTATTTCGCACTGGACGAGAGCAGAGGCCCTCCTTCGGCCTTAGCCGCCTTCAAGCTTCTCGGCGCTAGCTCGCCGACCATCAGAGATGTCACGACAGCGTCGCCATCCGTCCGGAGGTCTCTAGACACCCGATAAGCTCCCTCCGCCCTTATCAAGCTCGGCAAAAGCTCGAATGGCCTCCAGAGGCCCTCTTTTCCTCTCCCTCTCCTTATCTCCCCTCCTCTCTTCCTCTCTTTCTTCTATCTCTTCCCTTCTTGACCCTATCAGTTCAGCCCAGCACGGACTAGTACGGATCCATACCAAACTATACCACTAGTCGGCTGGCACGGGGTCCAGTTCGGTGGTCCTTGTTTCAATCAATGATGATTGGTAGCTACAAAAGGGGAAAAATCACAACTTCCATTTTGGACAATAGCAAATGCCTTAATAAATGAAAGACATGAATCACATACTAACTCAGCAAACATAGCAAACTTCAACAATTAATTTTTCATAACATGGTATCTAATCCTCAAAGAAAGCAACCAATTTGCATCAGTCGAACAAAACTCATCTTCAAGTTTGGCAAGAACCTTATGATTGGTGGAACTTTAATATAGACCAAGAAACCTTTATCACTATCCAAGCAGTAAAGCCATCATCATTGCTGCAAATACCACACATGCTGGACAAATGTTGTCTGGCTACCTTTTTGACCACTTGAAGTAACAGGTTTAGGCATGAATGTCAATCTCAAGCATCAAAAATACAGACTACAGAGTGTCAAAAACCTAAGGTTAACCCACAAGAATGAGGTGCTGACAATTCATAAGAAAATCTCAAATGATGATTAGAGCATCAAATCATGACATACATGCTCTTATATCCTCATCAAGGCAAGTGTTTCAGCTATCTCCTTGGACATATGATTCTTGTTACACCATAAGTAACAGTACAAAACCTCAAGCTTCAAGTGTCTCCATGGATTTTTATTTTCTCATGGTCTATATGCTTACTTTTTAAGATGTTTGATGAACAAGACATCTCCTTATTTACCTCCTCTGGATGTTTGATTTACTAATCTTCATCTACATAGTCCTCTTCTTTCTTGGAATCTCTTCCGATAACTTCAATTGTTATTAAAGGTTCAAGTTGAATCTTTTGTTAGCAACACATATGGATGATACCTAAGGAATGAATTGGCCAAGTTGGCCCAATCTCCTAAAAGCCCACTATGAGATCTCCAGGCTTAAGTTTTGGACTTGAGCAACAGGCTGAGCCAAGCCTAAAACCTAAGGCTTAAAAATTTACTCAAGCTGAACCTAGGTTTGGATTATTTAAACATTCTAGCCCAAAATGTAATAGGCCAATTCATTGTTGAATATAAACAACTTGCCAGATTCAAGAATCAAATGAATACAATTCCCAAGTTCTCCTTTTCTCTCTCATGAAAGCAGTGTTGGATGGTCCACTCTTCTAACAAGCTCAATCACTGGCAATGCCATCCCAAAGGACCGGCAACTCCATGACAAGCAAGATCTTCTTCTCATGACCGTAAAGGTGTTATCTCTCATATCCTAATTCTGCATCCCAAAAGGTTAGTTTAAGTTGTCCTGAAGTCGGTGGTAATTTCAAACATTTCTTTACATCTTATTTTTTCCCACTTCCCTTTTGGTTGGATAATCTAGGTTTCAAATGGTAGCAATAGGTTCTGGATGATTAACAGTTAGGACTTGACGGGTAAACTTATAACATGGAGATTGACAAGAGAGAGGAAGGATGGGATGGGTATTGAGACTAAGATTAAATGCAAGTAATAGGGTTTACAATAGGTTGACACTGGGGTTTGAGGGGAAAAAAGGAAAAAGAGAGACATCAGAAAAGCAAATCTTGGTGGGCACGAGGTTTGATTCCAACAATCAGGTACCACTTGGTCATATCCCAGGCAGGGACCTGGTATCCAGCATTTGGGAAGGAGACCAGGTGTTCAAACCTAACTCCGGATATTGACACATTTAGTAGTAGCATGTCTATTACATGATACATCTCCTTGATTGTGGCATGGGAATACCGCATCACCCAGAGTTCTTTTTTTTTAATCAGTTCTATATCTTAATACAAGCACTTTCTGTTCTCTATTAAGTAGTTTTTTTTTGCTTTAATACTGATAGGATGTGACTGTAGAAGAGCTAGATAAACATCATAGTTAAGAGTACTCCATCTTGAATGAATGATAAGGAGTGTCATAATAGGGGTTTGCTACAGAATTGGAACTTACAGCATGCTTTTGCCGAATGATTAAAGAACATAAAAAAAAAATTAAATTAAAATCCAAATGGAATGGGAATAGAAAAAAAAAAATCAAATCAGGAATCCAAATGGAACCAGCATTGAAAATGAGGAATTGAAATCGACATTTCTATTCCATTTTCTGGGCAGGAATTGAAGGAAACTACAGGAAAAAAACAGCTATTCCATTTGTATCTGATTTAGCTAGTTGTATTCTATAATGACTGAGGAATGGAATCAAAGTTTCATGTTTTTTTTTTTTTAATCCAAATTTTAATCAAACCATTCACTCTTTCAAGTTTTACCTAATTAATGCATACCAAAGATATTGCTGATTCCCAACTTGTGCCATAGATACTGCTAACTAGTTCATACCAAAAACAACGTTTATTACTATAGGAATGGGAATGAATATTCCTCCAATCTAAGATTGTCATCACAACTCATTTATTTAATGAAATGGTGATTTTAAATTCCATTACTTGTCATATAAACCAAATGCAGGACTGTGGCCAACATTGTAATTTCTGTTCCACTCCAATCCCCATTCTGTGATCCAAATGTGGCATTACAGAATGAGTATGGATCAACAAAAATACAATTTGAAATTTAGCCCTGATTTTGGTGATGAAACTTAAGAAATAGGTTTAAGTTAAAGAGAGTCTAGGGACTGCATATGTGCTTTTTCTTCAAACAAGGACAATGTGATTTAGGGAATCTTATTAGAATAAAGTTTCATTTTAAAATTTAAATTGCATATAATATATCTACTTTCTCCCAAACAACAACCAAAGATATGAAGAATGACTTGTTTAGAATTTCATCAAAAAGGAATATATAGTTTGTATCAAGGTTTTAAATGTGGGTACCGAATCCTGTACCATTTTTCCATTGTAACAGTACATTATTGTGATGGTATTGGTACTAACGATATGTATCAGTGCAGGACAGTCTGGCCAATACAGTATCAGTACTGTTTCAGTATCCCAGCACCCATAAAGGTGCTAGTTTTGCACCAGAACAGTATGGTACTGGTCGTACCATCCCATTCAGCGATTTTTGACACCATGGATTGTATATAGTGCATGACAAAAGACTGCATGAGAAAGAAAAAAATACATAAAAACAAATACTCACGAAAGGCTGGGCCATTTTAAAGCACCATCAAGCCTTAAAGCTGGTGTAACTTGACAGTAAAAGAAGCCTGTTGAAGTCAAAGCATAAGCTGCCACTTTACCCAACAATGTCAGCGCATTTATAGCTCTTCTGGGAGTAAAAAAAAACTAGGTTAGAATAATATCTTTAAATAGTCATTTTCTTTAAAGTAAGCACATTTTCTTTGAAATCTTTTTTTTTTAAAAAAAAGAAAGGATAAATGGAAGAACAATGATACCTCCGAGAATGTTTATGAAGATCCCAATGCAAGAATCTCAAACAATTTTCCTCTGACAGATCTTGATTTATAACATCAATTGCATTAGCAAATTCTGCACGAAGTATAGATTCTCGAGGTTTCTTCTCACATGTCTTGGAAAAAAAGAAAAAAAGAACCATTGGGGGGGGAGGGGGCATGATAATTAGATACATATTGAAATGCATATATCTTGCAAAATAAGAAATTGTTACAAACATTTGGCATGAGGCCTACCTTAATCAAGTTCAAAATAATGATTGGGTTTCCATATCTGTTTACTAAATTCTTGAAATGAAGCCGAGTAGCTTCATAATTTTTGTCCTTCTTCTGCACTGAAGAAGCGGGGGAACAAATCAAATAGGATATCATAACCTTAGCTTGGACACCATACTGTCAGTCTGTAACATGTTCAAAACTTACATATAATATCAGGTTTAAGGTTCAGTCGGGAAGTTTCCTGTGACCAAAAAAGGGGTATGGAACCCCGATTCTGGACGACAGAACTGATTTGTGTTGGAATTCCTCCAGGAGCGTCTTCAAAAACAATCTGTTCTGTCTCAACATCATTTGCCACTCTACCTTTCTCATTCACACCACGCTTGCGGTACCTGATCAACAAGTGGAACAGAAATGTTAAATGGTCGACAAAGATTATGGATCTATCATAACACTGAAAGTATCCAGAGCATGTGATAATAAACCAGCCTTATGCAAACTTTTTAAGTCAATTTAGCCACCCCCATATCAGAAATTGAAGAAAATGAAAACGCATTTAATTGAAAACATAACATAAAATAACCTGGTGCCAGCATAATGTCGTGAACGCCTAGCAATGAGTGTCAACCAGAAATCCTTTCCAGATATTGAGAGTTTGGCCTGAATTTACATGACATAGAGCTGTCAATGTTCTCTAGCAAAACAAGATCTAATAGAAAAACATGGTAAGGTGACCGAGAAAGAAAGCAAAAGCCACAAAAATCTAATTCGTTACTCCATGGAATACAGGTATGGTAACACCTATTTACAAATACAGCCCTTCTAGACAGAATAAAAATGCAATATCTTTCAGCTATTAACATCAGTCTACCATCATCTCCACAGACCTGCCCCATAACAGGCACAGAAATGAATCTGAAGCAGAACCAACATCGAAGAAATTTCCAACAAGTGTAAAAAGCTAAACCTACCTCATGGGTCAGCTCAGGACAGAACCCATCAGCATAAAGTGAAAACTGGAACCTCAGGGAAATATTTAAAACAAAATTAAGAACCAGCATGTATGAGCACTTATTTACAAACTTTTTAAGTTTGTGAATTATTTTAAAGAAAAATAATATAAGCAAAATAAGCATATTGACATAACGTGGCAAAGCAACCAGCTAAGTCTTACAATTAAGAATGTTTCCCATCTAAGTTGCAAGTTAGTTTGACAGCTGACCATAAGTAGCTTGGTGTCAAACTATGAATCAAGATGGCATTAGCTCTGTTATGGAGAACCACTTAAAACTCCTTGTTCAATCCATACAAAGAACAAAGGTCTAGCAGTTGATATCTGTCCTCGGGGGTCAAGTCTAGTACCGAATCTGCTTTGCCCATCTGCTTCCTATGCCAATACAAATGACCAAGTGTAACTTAAATGCAGTCTTTCTACTTGGTCCAAACATCAGCTTCAAAACTCATCCCTATTCCTAAAGCTCCCGCTCCCAAATACCTCTTACCTATTCCTAAAGCTCCCGCTCCCAAATACCTCTTACCTCACTAACTCACATATTCCTGGAATAACTAGCACAAGTTCATTTTATTGCCTGTTTGAACCTGGATATCAATTGCTTAGAAAATTAGACATTGACTTCATCTTTAAGAAGACGCATCAAGTATGATAGTGGTTTGACTTTGATCACATGCTTCTTTAGTACTTCTTACTTTAATTGTCTAAAACTTTCAATTCTTGTTTCTACAGAAGGATAAAAGAAGCAAGCAATAATTGAAACAGCAAACTGCTTGTACATTTTTTTAGCTAGTCGGTTAGCAATGACATTAAATGGCCCAATCATAAAATATCTAGCCGCATTCTGTATGAGAGGGTTATCCTTCCCAAGAGTAATAGTGCCAGTAGCAAGGTTTTTAATACAGGTTTTGGTACCTTTACCAATACCCAATTGGTATGGTGCTGGTACCATCCAGTTCCTGGTACTGACACTCCATAAAGGGGTGCACCAAGGATAGCTTCCCTACTGGCATGAGTCAGTACGTCTGGTGCAGACCTACATAGTAAATCATGTTTTGGACAGCACCACTAGGAGAGATACCATTCTGTATTGTATGAAGCCAGCTGCTATTGTCCAACAAGACATAAATTACACATCAAAACAGCTGAACTCACTGAATGCCAAGTTTTCATAGGAGGAGCTATTTTGCATCTTCTCCATGAAAACTTTTTAAACCTCATTTTCAATAAAATCCGAGTATGCTGTTGGATTTGGAGGCAGAATGACCTTAGAAAATAAGAACTCAATTCACATTTCAAAATGGCGAGAATGGTTGCACAATCCACAATCCCAAAAAGTTACTTGCACCTATGGTTATGAATACCAATCACAAAGCCTTAGAGCATATGATAACCTCGAGCAGGAAAACAAGCATCAGCGAATGCATTGTGGACAACCACATAGTTGTGTCTATGATGTCTAACATGGGGAACCAGCACCGGATGATGATATCTACAACCCTCAACATTCAATGTGAACATAGATACACATAGCTATACATTTTTCAATTAAATTATATGTTACTTTAGGTGATTAGGTCTTGTTGATAAATCCTGTTCCCATGTTTTAGGCCAAAGTACATTAAAATGTCAGAAATGTTTCCTCTTATTTGTTTAATCTAATAATTGCTAGGCCAGTTAAATGGAGACTTGGATAACTTTAGTATAACATGATACAGATGTTCAGTAGCATCAACACGCATTGCCCAAATGACATGCAATATTAGAATTTGTCTTGACAAACCAAAAAATCTTGTTGAATACTGCAAGTGAATCTAATTGACAGTGCAGCATAATCAAAAGTATTTACAACAGATCTCAAGAAGAATGTGACAAGATACATAAAGAGGTTTCTTTAACAAAGAAAATTAAACATGCATCCAATATTTCCTATAAGATCATTTCACAAAATCTTACTTGTTTAAAGAACCCATAGACAAGTGCAACCGTCCAAAGAGTATTTTTGAGATGGCTTCGTATTCCACGTGTCAAGAACTCATTCCATACAAACATTGTTTCATATAAAACCTGTCCTGTCTGATTATCGCATAAGTTCTTTTGAAGGCTACGCATAACATGGTATGAGTAGCTGAAAAAGAAATCCTTTGTAAGATCAACTGTGCATAGGAGCTTCTTATATCTGTGCCATCAACAAAACCCAAATGTGATTGTTAATAAAGAAAATCTAATAATATATATATATATATCAGGAAAGCAGTGGCAACAGAAAAATGATGGTTCTACTACAATAACGTACTCACTATTGTAAACTACTTCATTGAGAATTTTCAATAATAACAAAAATAGATTAGGTACTATTATAAACTACTTCATTGAAAATTTTCGATAATAACAAAGACTGATTCCTAATTGCAAATGAGGGCACTAGTATACACAAACCAAATTTTAAGAACGCTGACTTATTTAAATAAGTATAGCTCCAGGACGATTAATGAATATAAAGGTGGTGTTTGGTGGCCCAAATAGAATCATTATGGTGAACTTAGATCACTAGCGATCCTCATCCCAAAATAATATAACCCCCAATGATCAAAGATCACCGTGTTTGGTATGCTATATTCTAGTGATTATAGATCCCCGGGTATCCATGATTAACATGCTTGGCATGCTATGAAAATTCAAGATCACTGACCATGTAATACTAAAACTACCCCTGATATATTCCATATATTTTGCAACTATTAAACAAGATCCTCATGTAACCACAAAAAAAGAAAAAAAGAAAAAAAGAATTCTCAAATAAGTCATAGGAAAACACACATGAACATAAATCAAATTATCAAAACCTGTAATCTTGGAGCAATTCAACAAGACCAAAAATTAATCAAAATATGTAAAAGTAACTCCAAAGGTTTATCAAACCTTCCCAACCAGAAAAAAAATTATGGATTATCAAACCCTCCCCAACTAGAAGATTTTTTTCCCTTCGGCATTTTCGAAAATAATTTTTCTGGCAGACTTAGGGGCATTTTTATCCCCAAATTTCAGCCCAACATCACTGCCAAGAGGTGATCTTGGAAACCTATCCTCGAGGGCAAGTTTAACATCACTAGGTTGGACAGTGATTTTATAAGTGGGGCGATTTGAGATCACTGAGGTGCAACCAAATGCAGTGATCTCATCACCTCCACCCATATCACTATAGATCTTGGGGTCATCACCCCATACCAGACACCACCAAAGGGTTTAAAAATGGAAAGTAGAGGTTTGAAGTCACCTATTTCTCAGCAAATGAGAAACAAAAGTCCCTAAAGTCTATATTAGTACCAAAAAGTCCAACAATAAAATTACCATCACAATATTCTTTTTTGATACACAACAAGAACAACAATAACAAACTTTCATATAAAAAATGGCAATGATCTCTCTCTGCAAAAAATGTCAAGCATATTAATCATTGAAGTAAATGCAGAATAGACAAAAGGACCTGTTCTCATTCTTAGAATTAGCCACATCGGGTTGCACGGTAGAATTTGGAAGTGCGATCATTTCACTTTTGATGACAGCATACACTGTATGGCCACGTATGGCACCAATTTGCCTTCTTTTGGTTATAAGCAACATGTAATATGGCCCCAAGAACTTAATAAAACCTGGAAATGGCAAAAAGTGCTTCATCAGAAAAAAAAAATGTAAGAGATGGAACGCACACTCGCATGCATTGTAAAATGATACAATGTGAAGAACTTACCAACTATGCCATAGCAATTGGTGACAAATCTTAGTCCACCAGTGGATCTATTTCCTTCATGTATTCGCCTCAACAGGTCTTGACATTCACCTTCTGAGTATGTGGTGGAGTCCTCACGGATGTTCAGCTCTGAAGGCTCCAATCTATCAATCTTTAACACTTTCCATAATGTTCTACTTTTGTCTCTTCCAATCATATAGAATTTCTGTGACATAAGACAGAAACAATAAAAGAAATATTTTTTAAGAAAATATACCATAAAGTGGTCAACAATTAACATGTGATATTGATAAAATAAACCTGAGAATGCAATAAGAATAACCACCTCCTAGAAATTCACTTTATCTTTGTAAGAGAGACAGCCGTAAATGGATTGATTAAAGCAACCAAAATATAGTAGTGTAGTGTAGTGCTAAAACATCAACACTTAGCTTAATCTGATCGGTACGCTGTTAGTCAAGATAATAGCTTATATGTCTGACTATATTCTCCCAAATAGAAACATACAAATGACAAAGCAACTACCGACATAACAGACTTCTGGGACTATTTCAACAGCATTGCAACCAGCAAAAAGTAATATATGAAAATTCTCCAATCCAGCAAATAATTATCAAAAACAACTCCAAAAATAGGATTTTAAGGCATTTCATGATTCGATACTGAAATTTATGACAAGTAGAAGGAAACTTATACTGTTTCAGAATACTTGTCTGAGAATCCTTTTTTTTTTTTCAAACAGGTGCATGTCTGACTGATCTACTCCCAGACACAAACGTTTAAATGACAAACCAGCTACTCCCATAATGGACTTTGAAACTATTCCAGTGGCATCACAACCACTAAAAGCAATATATGTAAATCTCCAATACAACACTCCAAAAATAGAACTTTTGAGGTATATCATGATTCAGCAATGAAATTTATGAGAATTCATAGCAAACGTATACTATTTTAGAATACTTGTTTGAAAAATCAATTTCTTCAAAGAAGTGCATGTCTGACTAATCCTCTCCCAAGTAAACAACTAAATGACAAAAAGACTACTGACATAACAAACTTCTGAAACTATTTCAATGGCATTCCAACCACCAAGAAGCAATATACATAAAACTCCTGTGCAGCAAGTAATTATCAAAAACAACTCGGAAGATAAGACTTCTAAGGCATTTCATAATTCAATAATGAAATTCATAACAATTAATGGTAAACCTACAGTATGTTAAAGACTTGTGTTGAAAAAAAAAAATCCATAAAAATACATGGAAATTCTCGGAGATCTACTTGCACATATACATTACAAAACGAAGCATTTTTTTATTTTATTGACACAATGCCAGACTATCATGATGCTAGGGTGCAGATGCACGACTACTTAAAGTATAAGGTATTAATAATCCAGTTATTGCAAGATTTTAAAAGCCTGCTAGTAGTAAATATCTCTCTCGAATAAAATTAATTTGTGTTCGGAATCAGATGCACAAAACGTTTATACAAAGCTCAATTTTGTTCCAAAAAATCCAAATTTTCAAAAAAAGGCATATTTGCTAAATCACGTACAGAGATCAGTGACGGAAACAGAGGTTAAATATTTGTGAAAAACCGACATTCAAGCAAGAACGAAAAAAATCCTAACAAGTTCGCATCTTTAGGAGATCAAACGATCGGAAACATCAAAACAAACAAAGTCGAGCTAAAACAAGAGGAAAAGAAGGCCATTTCTGGAGAAGTCCTCACCGATCGAGTCTCGTACAGACTAAATTTCTGGAGACAGCAGCTCGTGGCGTCGGGCTCGTCGGCGATCCGGCACCCCGCCCCATTCTCCGCTGCCATCCTGTCCGGATCCCGAGCCGTGGGCTCGGACCAGATCACTCGAACATCCAAATCCCACCGCCGAGTTCACCACGCCGCCGGCCGCCGGACCCCTGATTCCCCTTCGGCTGCTTCAAATATAGCATCCTTCTCCCTCCCTCGCTTCTCCAACGTCCTCACCGCCTCCTCCCCAGCCCCCTCTCTTCCATTCGCCGACCAAAAAAGGATATTTACAGCGAAATGGAGGTCAAATGGAAGCGAAAGGCCTACCGATCTTCTGAGGAAAAGGTCGGTAGACCAACTCCGGGATCGAAATCGAGGTAAGGATGGAAATTGGAGGAGAGAAACAATTCTTCTGATTTGGTTTTGGTTTCTCTCGATATCTCCTTCAGTTTTAGTGGTTTTCTTTTTCTTTTTTCTTTGGAGAGAAAAGGCAGGGGGGCTCGTGAGAGCCAAGGAAAACCACAGCTTGCGCGACGCCTCAATCCACAAAAGCTCCACGAGTCGGAGGACAGAAGAAAGAAGCAGAGGAAATGGAAAATGGAATGGAACGACTTATATTATTTATATACATGTATATATATATATATATATATAGTCTTCTTCTTTTTCTTTTTTTTTCTTTTTTTTTTTTACCTTTTTTCACCGTTAACTCGTGAATATCATATTTATTTAAAAATAGAAAAAGCAAGAGCAAAACATCGGGCTTTGTCAGCTGTAGAAGGTCCGGGTGATTGCTTGCTACGGTGTGCGTAATAACTTGAACTCTTTTTCAAGCACAACGGATTGAGCTGCCGTCTTCGTTAGCTCGGCTCGACCCATTTATTTTATCAAGTAAGGACAAAAAGTTTTATTCATGTCCCGACCATAAAATTGCCTTAAATTCGATGATTGTTTTTTTTACCTCATTAGTTTTGCCGAATCTTGCATTAATTATGGATGATCATACATGTAAGATTTAAGCATTCATTTGGTATGCATTTCGTAGCAGTCATACTTAATCTTTTATTTAATCAAAAAAAAAATCATACTTAAACTTTTGTCATTAATGAAAATATCTAAATTTATTAAATAATATAATGATCCGCGTTCATATTATTGGTTGAACTTTGAGATCATAATGAAAATATAAAAATATTGAGATGGTTATGCACGGAACATAATTATTTTAAATATAGATCCAGTTTTTAAAGCTTGCTTACTGAAAATGATACATGGATTCATGATTAATATATAAAATCAGAAGGTGTGAACAGAGAACTTTTATTTATTTCAAAAAAAATTAAAATTAAAATAAAAACTGAACCATCATTGTTAATAAATTATTCAAAACATTAACTGCAAATTTTATTTTACTTACAGAACCTCCGTCCTATATTAAGAGAGCGCACTCTTTATGCTGTAAATGAATCTCATCATTATAAAGTATAATATCTCGATTCATTAATTAAATTGAATGAGTCATTTAAACTTTTTGAATAAATTGAAGATTATAAAAAAAAGACTTTAAGTCACTTAAATTAAAATTAACCAGGTTAATAAGGACAAGTCCCAAACTAATCACACGAAGCTAAGAAGCAAACGTATCCGTATGGATTATTCATATGAAAAAAAACACGTTTTCTCAACTCCCAGAGATTTGAAATTTAGAGCCCGTCAAATTGGAGATTCGTAAGCGGCAGGAAAACCATTATGCGGTCATCATTCTATGTTGAAACTGCGAATATACCATCACTCATGCACTACGTTTCCAATCTTTCCATTGCACAAAAGCCCATAAATTTCCAGTTTTCTACGAATTTCTAGAAACCGGTGGAAGTGGTTTCTACAAACTTCTAGTTGTATAAGAATCACGTATGGACCTGCTTCCAACTTGAGTGCAAGGCTGGAGTTCCCCACGAGCGATCAAGCAAAGCAATAGGTGGAGTCGAACTTGGATTCGGTCACTGTGCGGCGAGTCAACGCGATGTGGTCAAACGGACTGGCTTCACAAAGTTCTTCTACTCTGGTCTAAGCATGGCGTGTGTTGATTTGTTTGGCTACAAGGGGATCATACTTTACGGAATGGGTCAGAGATTGGTTTGGTTGCATAGCTTGCTTCATGATTTTTCTAAAAAATTGTTAGATCCTATGGTCTACAAGGTGGCAATATTTGTTCCATTATTTTTGCTGATTCTTTAGGCTCTTATCCTATTTTTTATTGGGATCATGAGAGAAGAGATTGATGAAATTGAAAGAATGGATAGTCTTCATCCATCATTTAATTCAAAAAATTATGAAGAGTATAAATGAAAAAGAAGAATTATCCATCCATCATGGCCTATCTATTTATATCCTCTCAATGAATGGCCTACCGATTTGTATCCTTTCAAATTAGAAGGATAAAAGAAGGATGGATGGAATATTGATGAATAAATTTTTATATTAGCAAAATTATTTCTTATTAATTTTTTGATAAAATTATAATATTTCTCTACTTTTTTATTTATATTATTTGTATATATTTTTATATATACTATTAAATTTTATTATTGATTATTATAAATTTAGTATATAATTTTGATAATTATAATTAAATAAATAAAATTATTTTTAATTTTTATATTTTTATTTACTAAATTTAAATAATTTTTTGTATGATATTAGTTAACTATTTAAATTAAATTATAAATTAACTAGTTATTTATATAAATAATTTATAATTAATTTATAAATAATTTATTTATTAAATTATTTATTAAATTAAATATTTTTATAATTTGTATATAATTATAGATTATAATAATTATAAATTTATATATTATTTACTTCTTTAGTATAAACAAGTTTATAAATTGATAATAGTAATATTTTTATTAAAAAAATAATTTTAAAAAATATATTATATAAATATCATCCATCATTTCTTTTATTCTTTTTATACTAAATATGAGAGAAAATCATTTTCATCCATCATTTCATGCTTCACCAAATATATACAAAAATGGATAAATCTTTCATCTATCCTCTCTCTCTCATCCATTCTTTCTTCGTACTAAATAAAGGATTAAGCTTCATCCAGAATTAATAAAAGGGTTGATAAAGATTCTTCTAGATATGCCCTTGCTAGAGTCTAATAGCAATAACTTAGAATAACATCATTTTCATCTTTTTTTTTTTTTTTTTTGGTATAGATTAGATCTTTGCTCCCTACATCATCCAGCAAAATGCGAGGGCTAGAATTCATTTTTGTTGCTTAAATGTCTTGATATAGGTTCAAATGATCCATTGAGATCAACGTCCATCAGTCGTGATTAAAAAACCCTGTAACATGAGTTAGCTTGGTGCTTGCTCCCTCTCCCAGCTCGGTAGAGCCCCTTGTTCAAATCACTGCAGATTTATACAAAATCACACTAATAAAATGAAGTACAATTTTGGAGCCATGGTTATTCTGGCATGTGTGGATATTATGCATGAGTATAGCATGGCATGTTAATATATAGTTTTCAAAAAATAATAGAAATGCAACATCATAGATCAGCAATATCTTGCACGTGCCCAATTTAGTACTAGTAGATGTTAGCAAATATTTTGACGGTTGTGATCTATACGACGAAAGCAGGGAGGATTTGTTTGGAGAGACTGTACATGAAATAATAGAAAATGATATGCGGCATAAGAATACGAAATGCACATGAGATTTACGTAGTGAGTAACAGAACTCATCATCCTGTCCATCTATACATGTGGGGACAAAACTCTCTGGAACGCAACCCGGCAACCTACTCAAGAATATGTATGGTTGCCATAACATTTTCTTTTAGTAACAATGTAAGTCTAAACAAAAAAAAAAAAAAAAAAAAAAAAAGCCTTTGAAATTTTATTTTTTATTTTTAAAAATAAAATTATAAAAATTAAGATGAAAAATATGTTTGATGTTTTTAATTTTTTGAGTTATTTTCATTAATTCTACAAAAATAAGGGTCAAAAATATTTTTGATAATTTTTTATGAATAATATATTTATATTTTTTTACTACTATCATCGATATTATATCCTTCATTAGCATCATCATTATCATTATCGCCACCATTATCTCCAATATCACCATCATCTTGTGCTATCATCATTACCATCATCTTCATTATAACATTATTATTATTTCAAGCACAACCACTACCGTCACCATCCTCATCTTCATCTATTACCACTAGCACAATGACGTCTACCATATAGACTCGTGATAATTATCATCACTGTTACATCATCAGTATCGTACCACCACTGCCGTCTTTACCAATATACGACTAAGATGTTCATTATTTATGCCCTTGCTATCGTCATCTTGGTCATTATTATATCAATCTTTAAAAACCGTCGGCAATTAATACCAAATATACTTATATTTTAAAATTAGAAATAAAAAAATATATATTTATTTTATAAATAAAAAAAATAAAAAAATGCCAAATTAAAATATAGTGCTTATATTTTAATTTATAGTTAACTTGTGCTGTATTAAGATTTGATCCAAAAAAAAAAAAAAAAAGGATGTATATGCTAGTTAATCTTCCAAACTTGTCCAACCTTATCTTTGTATTTATTGATCAAAAAAATAAAGCAAAAATCAGAAGTTTTCCTTGGATTTAATTATATTTACATTTTTCTAACATTGACATATCTATTTTCAAAACCATTTCTGACAACAAGCAAGCTCTAAAAAACAATGACTGTCTTCATAATCATCCATAATAATCAATCCCTTCTAGGGTCAGGCATATCTCATGTTTATCTCTAAATTTTAAAATTTGGAGACAGAAATAGGCAACTCCAAACTTACCCTAATATATGCTACTTTGGAACCACCATTGTGTCACAGTCACAAGGCCTGATAGCTGAAACCAAGATAAACAACCTATTTTTTATGCTGTAGTATTTAGGAATCAAATACCTGCAACTCGATACAGCATGCACCATTTACTACCTGAGATAATATATTTAATGAACCTGGACTCATCAAGAACGGCACAAAAAAGTTTAAAAGAAAATCACCTGAAGAGCGTGGCAATATTAAATAATTCCAATCACTATCAATTACCGAGCATTCGTGGGTCTTTTCTTAGGCTGTCACCTTATGGAGCAGCGGCCTACGGGATTCTTCTTCTACGTTCACCTAAAACATGGATCGTTTAAGCGTCCGGTCAAGTTACCGATCCCCAATACCGCGCTTCGTTGTTCTAAAGAACTTTTGTCATTGAACACTTCCATCAGGCCTCAACCACGCGGGCCCCCCACGGCCGTTAAGTACGGGGTGTTTGACATCAGTCGGTGACGACGGCGAGCCTTCCCTTCGTTCTCTTCTGTTTACACCCGGAGGTGACGGCAAACTGTCGCTATTGAACTATGGTCAATGTACTCGTGGAACTCGTTGAGGGTATCCCCTCCCCTGACGTGGGGCAACGTTACGGCGTTTCCAGCCCCGCCCGGCGGGAAATTATTGCATGGACGAGGTTCAAGCGGACCAGGGCAAATCTCGGAGCGTATGCACCATAGATAACGCGCAATGGGAAATTGGTGACAAGGGATAATGTGGCGTGTTATCCACCGTGGGAGTTAGCGTGGTCCATTTATACCTGGTCCAAGGAATAATTAGATCTGCCCGGCTGTCTCGATCTCCACCTTTGGCAGCCATCGTGTTTGTAGCGGGCGAGAGTTCCCTCTGGCCACATTTGCTCAACTGGAAGCAGTATATTTAACTCTGGTGTGTTTCATTCATAACTGGGATGCACGACGCTCCATATGCATCAAAGTTACCACCAGGTCCACCTCTGCCCTACTAGAACTGTCTCGTATCATACTCTCCGGATGGAAATTCTTTTGTTGGAGGCCATACAAATGGTAAAACTTTTTCACCGGTAAAATATGTTAAAAACTGATTCACTTTCCTTTACTATCTCAATCATTGAAATGCACAATAAGCACTTCAAAATCTATACAGACGAATGAAAGTAAGATATTTAAGTATTTTGAGATATGTGCAATGCTCAATCTTATGGATTATTGAAAGAAGATCGTTCATTCAAATAAAAGATGCAATCCAAATCCATAAGGTACTTGATAAAAACAGATGTGCCACGTATCTCATATCGTGTTGAATGATAAGGAGTTAGAGAGCGACTCAATGTAATGCTGTCATTGTTTGTTAGATGGACTGCTTTTGAGTTGTGTTGTTGTGTTCTCAATGGATGTCAAGATATCGTGCTGCCACATGGAGGCATGCCATGCCCTTTCTTTCATCACGAGACCGGTGGTGCTTTGACAACACTGCTCATAGCTAGCTTTTGTATCTCTAAGCAAGCTGGAAAAAAAAAGAATGCATGCAGATGCTGCACTTTGATGACATAACAAATAATCAATGCCAGTGCTCTGCAATTAGCCAAGAATAATATTGTATTGCTATCTAAGTTGCCCTATTTCATCTTTGATGCATGTGCATGCTTGGACGCGTGGGGTTATCAATAATGATTGCGTAAGGAGCCATGTCAAGTTGTAAGCTTGTTTGCTTGTATCAAATTTGATATTTGAGAAGAAAAAGTTGATGATGTTAACATATCGTGTGATTTGAGATAAATGTAGAGGTTGTATACAAATTTCCGACATGTGCTTGGTCGGTTAAAATTAATGAACATAAGAAATTTGTTGGATGAATTTTTTTTGGTGTAACTCTTGGCCACCGTTCAATCACGCCTTTGAAAGGGTGTCTTGAACGACAAGGTTAAAAAAATAACTGCGTTGTCAAATACTTTGATGTAAAATATTTTTCAAGCGTCAAGTTCCTTCACACTCCCACGATGGATTGCAGGTGACTTGTGACCCAAACATATAATTATTATTTATTAGTCTAATTTCTTTTTTTCGAAAAGCATTAATTACTAATACTCACCGCCCGGACCATCAGCTAAAAAGAATTCAAAAGCATTTATTCGCCTTGTTCCTCCGAAGTCAGTCAGAAAAATTATCGAATCACCATTCTTTTTTCAGAAATTATTTAATCGTCGAGCTGGCTATTTTTTGCACGACCTTCGAAAAGCTGTTTCCTGTTTGACATGACGCAGCTCCAGAATCAGCTGTCGATCCGCGCCAAAGTCGGCGTCGCATGCAAGCGAAATTCTCACCGTCCGGACGATCAGCAGTTCCTTCAGCTGGACCGTCTGATTCGTCCGACCGTCCTCGCTTACCGAAAAAGGCAACGGTCGGATCTAAGGAAGGAGGGAGCCGCCCGTCACGCGGCAGGAACACCTGGCAGGCACGAGCTGGCAGATGCGGACGGCGTGACGACGAGGTGGGCCCCGCGGCGCGAAACACGTGAATGCAGGCGAGACACCGACCGCTGCACCACGTGTCGGCATCGAGCCTGGTCAAAAGGAAGGGCACCTCCATTAGGAGTTACCCACGCCCACCGCCACAGGAAAGAATCCGTACAGCTAATCGAAGTGGGCCCCAGAGATTACAGCGAGAGAGAGCGCCAATAATTGAGAACGTTGAATGCATCCAAGGATGGAAGCCCGAGGACTGGTCACATCTGCACCTGGTCCTCTTCTGCATTTCTGTTACCTGGGTTGATGGGTTTTGTTCATAATTTTTGCAGATAACGACCGTCTTTAGTTCACAAACGAGCCTTCCTCCTGGGCTAATCCTTTGGAATAGATTGGATTAGAGGCTGTTTGGTTGGTTGCTTGTATTTGGATCTCAAATACCGTATCCAATTGGGGCAGATATTTGGTTAGATGCAACTGAACCAAATGCAGACAATTGAGTTGCATCCTAAGGCCTTTTATTTTTTTTTTTTTATCTAGATATCTAGAGAAATGACCTCAGTATCCCAAGATCTAAGTCCTAGGTTCACTTCTAGATGGCCATCAATATTATCCCTTCTCTCCGTTGAATATATGATAATAATATATGGTTATGATAGTAAAATGCTCGTTCTATTATCTTAATTCATATCATAATAGTTCTTCTATGATATTTTATTAATAATATAGTAATGTCATATAGTGACATAATATCATTATATAATAATATAATATGATGATATAATTATAACATCAATATATGCAAGTATAAGAAATAATATTAGATAATTATTATCATAATATATTATGCTATCAACATTAATAAATTAATAACAAAATAAAAAAATAATTAAATGAATTAATATTATATTATAATATTAATTATATTATTATTATTATATTAAAATAAATTATCTAATATTATATATTAAATAATAATTATATGATAACATTTTATATTTATTATGTTATACTATAATATTATAATAATTAATATAACATGCGGTGATATGATGTAAAAATATCAGCTAAGGTAATTAATCTTACCATTTTAGTAGTAGGGTGATCACACCCACTTCATTTTAAATAATCATATACAAGAACTATGGTTTTTGTTTACATATACAAGCAAGGCAGATAAATATTTTCAAATACATAATACAATATTTATAGATACAAACCAAATAGATATGCAAGCAACTAAGTAGCTCGTGATTGATGGTTCTTGAACCACCGTGCAACATATTGTTTGCTTTGTGTTGCAAGATCTATATAATCATGGGCTACTGCATGATTAATAAATATTTGTAATTTCAAAAATGAATGTATCCAATTCAATCATAAATTGAAAAAGATCTCATTTCGAGGAAAAAGTAAAACATATACTTCTTTATCATATTAGCCAAGAGAGGACAAAAATGGTTGATTATAGCACCCTATAAAATTTCTCTTAAAACATCGTACAACATATTGATCATGAAAAATATCAAGCAAACCGATTGGTCACACAAAATTTTTTGAGCCCAGGATAATGTTAACAATGACAGCTCATAACCAATCCATATGTATTATGCTAATCTATATGAGACCCATAAAATATAATTATCAAGCTTCTCAAAATGCTAACATGATAACTCATGATTCAAACAATCCATATATATATATACCGCATTAATATCAGCAAGACACATCAACTTCTATACTTTTGAGGCCAAATGAACTTTTCATGCGACAAACCGGACATCCTTTAGCATTATTGAATATTTATGGCATTGATGTTTGGTTTAAGTATGCTCCTACTTAATAAGACTTAATAGTTTTATCTTTGCCCAACAACACTATGGCTCTGGAGCATGATAGGTTTAGAGTTCAACACTCAGCACCATGCAAATAATAGTTTCATAGGTCCCTTTTGACCGAGTTAGTAATGCATGATATCCATTTGCTATGTTAAATTGGAGATGACCAAAAGCCATTCATCATTAATTGGCCATTGAGATCAATTATAAAAGGCACTTTTCTCTTTAGAATGGAAATGAATTTTGCAAGTATATTGTATGTACAAGTATATAGTAATTATTATGTGGTAAATAACCCAAGCAATACCAAACTAATATGATTGGATGTTTCCCGCCTCTTTCAAGGGCAACCACCCAAGTCACACCTGATTGATGCCAATACTCGTTTTTTTCTGAGGTAGCCCATATGGGCACATGTTATTTCCACATTCTTTTAAAAGCTTCCAACGAAACGCAGAACCATCCTATCCTACTTGAATTATGAGCTATAATGTCAATTGCAAATAAAAGCGAATAGGTACGATAACCCCCAACTTTTCAATATGCAAAGAGTAATTCTAGCTATACTGCTTGTGGTGTAGAAAAATTAACATAGATTGCACTGGATAATCCCACTGAAATACGTAGTCATCACTTCTCAATGTGCATTTAACATTCTGGCTCAAAATTTTGGATGACGAAAATATTCTTTTTCAAAAATTATGACATCTATTCATAAAAATTATTACATTCCTTCATAAAATTATGACACTTCTGTAGAAAATATAGTCTTATAAAGGGATATCATAATTTTTTATGAATGAATGTCATAATTTTTGTAAATGAATGTTATAATGTTCTTTTCATACATATTCAATATTTTTTTTCCATCATATCCCTTCACAAAATTTTGACACCCCTATAGAAAATATAGTTTTATGAAAGAATATCATAATTTTGTGAAGGAATGTCATAATTTTTATAAATAGATGTCATAATTTTTATGAAGGGGTGTCATAATATTGTTCTTACATATATTCAATATTTTTTTCTTTTTCCACCATATTATAATATCCATTCACAAAAATTATGATATCCTTAATAAAATATTATTTTTTCTACATGGATGTCATAATTTTATGAAGGAGTGTCATAATTTTTGAAAAAAAAAAATATTTTTATCATCCAAAATTTTGAGCATTACAGCATGGCTACGTGTTGGAATGGGATCATCTGGTGCACTCCACATCATTTTTCTATACTGCATGCGGTCTAGAAAGCATTTCTAATATGTAAATCGAACATGGGCCTTATTCAAGTCATGATGAAAAATAACTTATATATTTTCAGCTAATGAAGTTATATGCTATTCATATATAGTACTCAAACAATTTAAAGAAATATATAAATCTTAATTACTATTGTTGCTGACTTATTCATGCCGGGATCTTGATCAAATAAGTCAAAATCTAAGTGAGTTGAATTATTAAGATGATGCTTTAAGTTTTGAACATAAATTTTCCTAAACAAATATTTGTGCCTCTCATAATTGCTTAGGTTGTACGCTTTATGCGCATGTTCTCCGAAAAAGTAGTCCATTTTCACAATTTGATTTAGAGTTTGAAGTAAGGACCGTGTTTTAGAAGTATTAACATAAATGGAGCTGCTAGCATCATATAAAATCAGAAAAAGAAATACACAGGTTTTGCAAATATATCCAGATCAAAATATGACCTTTTTTTTTTTTCAGATAAAGTGGATAAATTAAATCATTCAGCAAAAAAAACATGAAATAAGGATCAAAAATATTTGTTATAGTCTTGTAGAATCATATAATATAGATCCGATATGCTCGGCTATATAAGATGCTATTCAATCATTTATACTATTAGTTTTTCTATAAATATATATTTTTTTTTCACTTGAAATAATTTGAAATATCGGCATTTTTGTGAAGGAGATTTAAATTATGTTACTTTTCCAAAAATAATGGTTGCATCATCTAAACAACGCAAATGGCATCGAATGCTGAAAGAATACCATTTCTAGAAATGTTACAACAGCCAAAATTAGAAACGTTGAATATGCTTTCATGATCATGGCTTGAGAAGAATGACCACACGCAAGGTTCATCTTGGATTATAAATTAAGTAGTTACCAAGTTCTCGTTGACTTTGCCACATCATGATTCATGGAAATAACCTCTCGTTTCTAGCAATGAAACTGCTGGAACGTGTCACGTTAGCAAGTGAAAAGGACGTGCATGATATGGTCTCACAAGAATTCCCTTATGTTTTTGGATCAAAAAGGTTGGAGTGAAAATTGAAATTTTTGGATAATGAGATGACGACGGCATAAAATTTGACGATTTGTGAGAAAAACTTTGTGAGGCATCAAGCAATCTACATCAGAAAAAAGAAACATGAACTCGAGCAGCAGGGCAACACATGGGAAAACTCTTTATTAGAGGATTGGATATTGGCCTCAAGTAATTTTTTTCAGTTCTAGGTGATCATAGGATTGCTCTGGATCTTTTGCATCACCATTTGATCCTTTGGCTCGCTACGAATTAGATCTGAAAGAGCTATAAAAACACCTACTTTACATGTTGATGTTTTAAGTCGTATCTTTTGAGCTGTATCAAACTGAACATAAGCTAGTTGAGTCCAGCTTGGAACACGGGCTCAAAATTCTGGCTGGTGCTGAAACCATCTGTTAATGAGCGAGCTAGCATCAAGCTAGATTTCAAGTCTAACACGAGCTATTCACAGCAGCTCATTCATTTGACCACCCTAGGCTTTGGTTCAAAAAATTTAGGTGGTCAATGCTATTAAGTATGAGGAGGGATAAGTTACAGGGCTTGAAACAAGTATTCTTTTCATGTGGCATCTCATTCATGGAACTGCACTTATGGCTTGACCAGGCCATGGGCTGAATCTGGCCTGAGCCATTGCTTCCCGTAGTTGGGCCTGACTTAAACTTAGTTGGGCCAAAAGCCCAAAGATGCCCAATCATAGTCCGGCCCACTATCAGCCCTAGCGACAGCAGCGCTCCAGCATCCTTCCTTGTTTCATCGGAGTTGAGTGTTCGACTAGGCGATCTATCTTGTGGTTTCAAATAGTGGTCATCCCCTTTTGTCAGAGATGTGGGTTCCATATTGTGGTACATGGCCTTGTTAATTAGAGTACATGCGGATCTTCCTCACTTTCCCAAAGAAAAAATAATTTTTACTGATATATTTAAGGAGATAAGAAAATAGTTATGCTTCGTAATTCATGTTAATCTATTGTAAAAGGAGCTAATGATTTTAAAATGAATCGAATATCCACCAAATTCAAGATTCAAATAACCGAAAATGATCTACACTAAAAATAAATAAATAAACCAAAATTTATGTATTGGGGTGGTCTCTAATACATGCATATGTTCAATACGAAAATGAATGGCATCAATTATACTGATATCGTAAAGTATATGATAGGACATATAAATTATAATATACTCTATGGATCGTGATCTACATATCCTAAAATATGAATATATATTTAAATTTACTAGATTTTGATGGTTATGCTATTGTAAAGCATAATATCATACTATTTAAGTTGTTCATTTTATATTTGTTATGAGGATTATCTGTTGTCTAGCACAATCTCTCCTTTTCAGATTATAGTCAATCATCTACTGATGGCCCAGCATGATCATCTTAAACGTTAGGGGCTGATCCAAGAACTCGAGATAAAGTAATGCCACATCGTTGGCTTCCACCTGATTTTCAACTCAGTCGGTTACTAACCTTGAGATAGAGACCCGACCAATGACAAGAGACAACATTCAAAGGTCCATGTGAGCATCAATATGCCCAGGGCAAAGCCTTGATCTTGCTCGATCCGTCTTATTCAGCCATGTGGATGATCCCTATAATCTTTTAGAAACTTTCAAAATGTGAGCACGACCTGCTGCCGACGCCCACGACTAACAACCATAGTTCATAGGTTCTTGAGCGGATTTGCTTATTAAATCATGGTCCCATTAGTCTGAATGGCTTACTAAATTCCAATGTGCCAGCCTATCTGCCTGTAGCTCCATCTCTATACAAAGAGATAAAAAAGGGAATCCTAAGAGAAGGAGACTCGACTCTAGAGCTAATACACTCCTGCTCTTTTCTTTCCTTCTTCAATTATTCCATAAACTCGGGCTAACTTAAGTATCGAAGGATCTCTCGACGGATATACTCCGACGTGTAAACTTTCTTTATAACTTTGCTAGTTGTTGCGGGTGACCCGCATCCTCTGACGTGCCTGGCCGACTTTTGGATATATCGTCCTTGGGGTTTAGTGACCACAATGCCTAATTGATAGTAATATTCGAGACCAATTAAATATACAATTTTTATTTTCTATATATTTTTTAATACTACAAATGTTGTTTTATAACTTGAATCTTGATTTAGATATTTTATTGTTGATTTTAGATTTTTTTTTCTTTTTGAGAAGTTGATGTAAAAGAAATGGTCCAACTTAAAAGAAAAATTAAATTTTTCAAGAATGAGAGAAATAAAAAGAAGAATAAGAAATAGTACGATTTATCATATAATCGAGTTGGCAAGAGGAAAGAGGTTACTAAAGTGAAAGATTATTGGTAGCATTTGATGAACTAAATGAGATGACTAAAATGATCTTAGATCATTGATCATTCTTATATTGAGATATTCTGATCATAAATAATCTAAAATCATCATGTTTAATACGTTATGTTCTAATGATTAAAGATTCTTAGTATCCATGATTAACCTATTTAATATGTCATAGGAATCCAAGATTAGTGATCATATAATATTAAAATTATCCTAGATATATTCCATAAAATATATTTATTAATCATAAAAATTATTATATTAAATTATAAATATATTTATAAATATATTAATTATTATGATGTTCCTAAAAAATATTATGAATCATACAAAAATATATTAATTGTTATTATATATTTAATATTTTCATTCATAAATATATTATTATTTAATACTACTATTTATTTTTATTAAAAATAAGATCGATAGAAATAATATAAATAATTTTATAATATAAATATAATAATATATTTCAATTAAAATTATAAAAATATAGTTGAATAAAAACATGATTAACAATACATTATAACATATTATGAATATGTAATATCAATATAATATAATATATAATATTGATATAACATATTAATAGTATATTAATATATCATTTTTTATTGGATTAAAGATATTTTTATTCTTAAATTGTAGTCCAAGATCACTTTGCTATCATTATCAAGTTTGATAGTGATTTAAGGAGCGAAAATGCCATGTTGTATAATTAAATATATAATTTCTTTTAAAAAAAAAATGTATTCTCATTATCTCCGGATCAACCATGCATATAAATTTATTTAGATTAATTATACTTTTAGTCCTTGAAGCTATCCACCTTTTTCAAAAGTACCCAAAGTTCAAAAACCTAAAATTTAGTCCCTCTAATTTATGAATTTTTTTTATGTAATCCTTCTGCTATATTTCCTTCATTTTCTCTTACTAGAAATCTCAACTCGTGATAACCGATACTTATATGGTGAGAACAAATGCTTAGGTGGTAAGGATCGTATGAGAAGTTTGTAAGCTTAGTATTCTCAATTTCACTATTACTAAGCTTGTTATTGCTATTTAGTTTCTTTTTAAAAAATAATAGTCGGTCATTATGGATCATGCAACTAAAGATCTTGAGCATTTGCTTCCGTTAGAGTAGAATTGATAAGTCAAGAGAATAAATGAAACAAAAGTAAATTTTTTTTTTTTTTTATTTATCTTCTTTCGCTTTTCAAAAGTAGAAAAATTTTGTAAACCATCCTTGATTCTTGCAACTCCAAGCCAAAGCGATGGAGACATTGTGAACTCTACAAACATAGAAGCTAGAGGAATTTGGCCATGCAAGCATCCTTCTAGAATTTAATAGTTTTATCATCTTCAAGGTTCAAGAAGGTACGTGTCCAAACACCTTCACATTTTTGCTGATATCTCTCCAAACATGTGAAATCCTCATAAACGTTCTCCTCACTCGAATGTCAAATCTCTTTATAAATGTTATATTTTGGATTCATTTGTTCTTTTAGTCTACCCTTTCTACTCTAGCCAGAGCAAATACATGAGATATTTAGTTGCATAGTTCATGATTGCTGATCCACTATCTTTCAAGAAAAAAAATTTCACGGTGGCAACAAGCTCAGCAATGATGAAATTGAGAATGCGGAGATCATATACTTCGCCGTCACCACCATGGCTATAGCAGCGGTCTTCAGATTCCTAAACTTGATATGCTTTAAGATCAATTTTGAATACGAACCTAGCCTCCCTACTTTGAATATTGCCACTATCTTCGACTTTTTAAATGTATATAGTAACTTGCCCCCCGTCAAAATTATCATCTGCCCTACCATCAGGCAGAAAAATTAAATCACACTTGAAAATCAAAGAACTTAGAGATTTTTTAAGCTAGAAGATTCATGTAAAAATATATGTAAAACTAAGAGAATTAGAAACATAACTCATAGTATATGGATGATAATGTGGTATATGGATGATGATGTGGTATATGGATGTTGATGTATTACAATAATTGATCATTTTTAGATAATAAATTTTACGGCACATGCCATGTCATGCCATCACCCTTGCCATGTCACCAAATAAAAAAAAATATCTATTATATCATGCCATTGTTAATATTTCATGTCATCTATGCCATTGCCTCGATTGATGTCATATTATCTTCATTTAGATAGGTTATGTGACTTAGGTATTTATTTTTGCCATGTAAACACTGGTTATATTCGGTTGGAATTTTTTATGAGACAAGATAATCGAAACCTAAAAAAGGATCATGCTAGAATGGTTCACAAATTAGAGGGCTAAACTGATCTGTTGAAAAATAGCGGATAGCTTCAGGACTACAAGTATAATTAATGCAAGTTACTTTTATGTCCCTCACTTGCGATCCGTTTACGTCTCGTCCCGAATTCAACCTATTCCATCTGCCGACTTCCGCCGCCCTCTACTCCTCGCCCCCCACCCCCCCCCCTCAAAACCCTAGCCTTTGGGTTTCTCCTCGAAGCTCTCTCCCTCGCCATGGAGGGCCTCGAGATGCAGGGCGAGATGCCCTACCTTCCGGAAGACGAAGCCGCTGGAGAAGACCTCGCCGCCGGCGTCCTCGCCCGGTTCCACAGCTCTACTAGGGACGACCACCAGCACTTCTGCGCCGCCGTCGGCACCATGGTCCAGGCGCTGAAGGATCAGGGTATTCCCCTCACCCCCGTCGCCTACTTCGGCGCCGCAGCCTCCTCCCTGGACCGCCTCTCCCGCGACCCTGCCTCTGGCTCCGACCCCGTCGCTACCGCGCTGCTCTCCTTCCTCTCCATGGCTCTCCCCAGGGTCTCTTCCGCCGTCCTGAGGAGCAAAGGGGCCTCGGTTGCCGAGACTCTGGTTCGGATTCTGGGGTTTGGGTCGCTGCCGGAGGGTGGCGTGAAGGCTGGATTGAAGTGCGTCTCTCATCTCCTCGTGGTTGGAGATAAGGGGAACTGGCCGAGCGTTTCCACTCTCTATGGAGTGCTTATTGGGTTTGTCACGGATCACCGGCCGAAGGTACTTTGAAAACTTTATTGCCTTTTGATATATAAATACCGAGTTGTATATTCCTTTCTGATGCTACGATTGTTGTATTGAAAGCTCTTCTTTTCTGCACCCTTTTGTGCTTGTTTGAATTTTTGTGGTTTCCATGCGTTAAAAGTTTTTTTTTTTTTCAATATTTTATGTTCTTTAGTGTACAAAACAACAAATTTATGAAGCTTTATTTGCCTATGATAAGAAATCTGATATTGCTTGAAAAGTTTCCAAACAATACGAAGACGCAACCCATGTGTTAGTTTCATGAATTCCTTTTGAGATGTAATAAGCTGGAATATTGAGATTTCTTTTGAATTTATCAGTGTAAGTCTGTCATCAATATGTAGCTTATTCACTTTTTCTACTCAATGATTTATTGAAAAATTGCTGTTTACACGATGCTTGTGGTCTTTGTGGGCACTAGGATTATGGTTGATGTTGGTTTAACAAATTTCCTACATGTTTTAGATGTCTCTAATTTGGTTTTGCATGAAGAACTTTTTTACAAGCCAAATGTTATCAGAAGTTACAAACTTGTGCACTCATATCTGTAAACAATATAATGTTGGGTCTTTGGATTATGTAATTGACAGATAGAGGATTCTTTTTACCTTTTATCCTTCTAATCTTTCTTGTTTTATTCTTCTGTAAATTTAACAAGCAAATTAAATGATTATATCATTTTTATTTTGATTACCTGGCCCTCTTGTGCTCTCTATTATCTTCTTTCTGCTTACTACTAATAAACATTTTAAAGATCATTTTATTGTCATTGTATTCTGTTGGGTGGCCGATGCAAATCATTTATTTTTCATTAAAAAAAAAGGCTACTTGCACTAAGTTAATATCAGAAGGTTGTCACTGGGGGTGTATTACTTTGTTACCTTTTTAAGGGCACAGTGTAACATGGGTAAATGTTAAATGGACGAACTACAGGTTAGAAAGCAGTCTCATGTATGTCTGCAGAATGTACTTCAAAGTTTCCAGGGGCTTTCGGTTCTGGTGCCAGCAAGTGAAGGAATCACAGCAATTTTTGAGAGGTTTCTTCTGCTTGCTGGTGGATGTAATCCTATGAGTTCAGCTGCTGAGAGAGAAGGGCCTAGGGGAGCTATGGAGGTCCTATATATTTTGAATGCTTTGAAGGACTGTATCCCTCTAATGTCAATGAAGTCTACAAATGTTATTCTTAAATACTGCAAGCCATTGTTGGATCTGCGGCAGTCAGTTGTTACAAGGAGTATATTGGAGATTTTGCAGTCTCTCTGCAGCAGTCCAACTTCAGTGGTTGCTCCTGAAGTGTTGCTAGATCTGCTGTGTTCATTGGCATTATCCATTACTGATAAGGAAAAGTCAGCAGATGGGATGGCATCAACAGCACGCTTGCTCAATGTTGGTATAAAGAAGGTTTACCAGCTAAACAGGCAAATATGCATCGTGAAGCTTCCTGTCACATTTAATGCCCTTGGAGGTTGGTTTAGCTTTCAGCAGTTCATGATTTTGGGATTAGACTAGATTATTTGGTTAATAAAATGATCAGTTTGTTATTCTATCATCTGACAGAGATCTTAGCGAGTGAGTATGAGGAAGCCATATTTGCTGCTACAGAGGCTTTAAAGGGTTTGATTGGCTATTGCCTTGATGAAAGCCTGGTCCAGCAGGGTGTTGAT
Organism: Cocos nucifera; assembly: GCA_006176705.1. NCBI lineage: Eukaryota > Viridiplantae > Streptophyta > Magnoliopsida > Arecales > Arecaceae > Cocos > Cocos nucifera. Next base: position 552,239 of record QRFJ01001184.1, read on the forward strand.
CAAATCAAGACTAGTGATGGAGGGACAAGAAAATCTGGGCCAACAATCATTGAAAAGATATGCGCCATCATTGAAGGCTTCCTTGGTTATCGCTATAATGCAGTCTGGGACATGTCTTTTCAAGTTCTTTCGACAGCCTTTGATCAATTAGGTAGCCTTTTTAATTGGTATTTTCTTCTACATGACAGCCTTTAATGAACGTAGCTGCTAAATTAATTAAATTAGTAGAACTCATAATATTCATGTCCTTTGTCATTTAATAGAAAGTAGAGGCATGCCTTGTATAGAACTGACATAATTTTTGTTATGAATAATTGACTAAGCTGTTGCCAGTGATGGCTTCAGATGCACTTGAAATGGAGTTCCAATTTAGTCAGGCATCGATCAAGTAACTAATAACATTTATTCCTACATATGCATCAGCATATTAACTTTGGTTGTCAAAATTCATCTAATTAAATTTCAAGTCAGCTTCAACCTTCTTCACCTTCTCCATCTTTATGTGCAGCTAGTTGTCTATGAATGTGTATTGCATGCTTATCACATTACTGAATTTGCAAGTAAAATCAAAAATAGGTGCAAAATTCTCATGAAAATTACATCCTATGCACATAAGTGGAGAACAATACAAATTACTTCAAAATAAATAGACTATGTTCCTTGAGAAACATCAATGTAGTTATGAAATTGCACACTGTGAGCTTGAACAAGTTTGAGTAGACCTGCTTTTAGATCAGTAAGTTCTAAAAATCATACTTACAGGATGGTTCATATTGGTTATGACCCATAACAGCCAAATTTTGCTCCATCTGGCCATGAGAATTATTCTTTCATTTGACCTGGATTTTTTTCCTTATGGTCCAACTAGTTTCATCCAATTATAGCTGGTGATTATCAAAGGTTTTTAAGCGATCTTAGTTTTAATTTTTTTAACTAACATGATTAGATGAATAAGGGAGATGAAGCAAGCTGAAAGAAGGAAAATGGAAAGAAAGGGTTGGGGGGGAGTTTATCATATCAACTCAACGAATCAATATTGCATTGTTTAGTTTTAACTTAATTTTTGTGTTTTGTACATGCATGTATCTGCATATTCATGCATGCATATGGTAACCACATGCAATATTGCACATAAACATGCATTCTATCTATACTAGAAACAACAGTTTAGAATTTGGAGAATATTTCCCTCTGATTCTCTCCATCATTTTTTTCTACCAAATATACCCTTACATAATAATGCATAACTAATTGCTAGTTAAATGTTCCAGGGCATTCAATTATAAAAAGAGAATACTGAAATCCTAGCTGTGGAAAAGGGGAAAAGATAATTGTATTCTAAGCACTATTTTTAGGAAGCAAGTTTATAGTGCTTTCTCTTCCTCTTTAAGAGAGCTTCCACTATTCTTTTTAAATCTTTTATACAATATAATTTAAAACTTTATCTTATTTTTTGAGGATGTTCATTGCATGTCTTTGGTTGATAGAATATTTAAGTAAAACTTTAGATTGGTACTTTTTGAATCATATATTTTTCTAACATGTTTTTCTTCTTTGGCCCTTATTAAAAATGCTTGGCGCATGAGAATCCATAAAGCTGATCCCAGCTAGTTGTCCCAATGCTGGATTATTATATCTGGGTATCATTATGAACAGATGCAATTCTGAAATGCATGATTGAATTTTTATAAAATTTGTCTAAAAACTATTATATCTTATAATATATGTTGGCAAAATATTACATGTTAGTGTTGGTTGTACTTGAATTATGTATAATATGTTGAAAAAAATACTTGGGTCCTGTGCAAAACCATAGTGCCAAGATGGTTAGGAAAACACCTCGGTAGCTGCATGGAAAATTGAAGTCGAGGTGGATACCTACTAGATTTACAATTATCTAGGTAGGTTGCAAGCCTAGATGGTTTGTAGTTTACTACCTTGGCAGTGAAGCATCAAATCTCTCTAAGAATGTTGGTGGTCTTTCCATATGCACCAAGGTAAACTGCTTGAGCACTTTCTCAATGCCCATGATAACATTGAGCATAAGTGGTCCTTTCAAAGCACTTAGGCAGGCTAATTTTTTGAGAGGACCCTTTCCTAGCTGTTTTGCCATCTGTTTCTCTGTCACATTTGTAGGCGCAAGTATTTGAAGCTTTGTTTCAGTAGATTTGGTTAACATTTTGTGGGGTAAAATTAGTAACTTTTTTTGTACCTCAATATTGTTTCTTAAATCAATTTCTGTGGCAGGTGATTGATTAACCTGTTTTGTATATGGAGGGTAAAGACTTTTCTGTGTCTTAGAGATTGATTCAGTCGTTAAATTCCCCTGTAGACTCCTAAATGTTCATTGAAATTATCCTGTTTATATTCTGATTCCCTTTTTTTCTTTGAACTTTAATTTTTCTATGGCCAATCAATTAGGATCCCTATTCTGTAAGAGAAATTACTATTTGGTATCAAAGAAATCTCCTTCATCATTTTCAGTTTTTGCAAAGGATGATTTTTATGATACTAAATTCATGGCTCTATAGGATGCTGAGTCCTCTAGAATCAATTTTGTATGATCTCTTTTCACTAACCATGAAGAGATCTGTTTTTCTGATTCTTCTTCTTTGCTTCTCATTTATTTATCTTTGTAATATGAGCCATGTGAAGAAGCATGCATGTTGAAGATTTTAAACAAAAATGGTCTTGATCATTACCAAGATCCCATGTAACATGACGTCCATTTGGCACTTGTGAATAAGGATTGGAAAAATCTCCTCATCCCACCATCTTCACCCATGAGGCAAAGAAAGATGCTTCCTTATACTGAATATCTTGATCACTGTTGTTTAGCATTTCAAGATTTTCACTACAGTTAATGGTTCATCAGAAATGATTTCATTCTAGAGCTTCTTTAGAATGCTGCTCTGCTTATTTTTAACCTATCATTCTTAATGGGGAACATTTAGGGGAATCTTCGTATTATCTGATGGCCGGAGCAGTTAGGAGCCTTGCAGATATGCAGAAGCTGTCGGATGAAGACTTTCCTTACAGAAAGCAGGTATTTTTCCCCCATCCACTGCATTTGCTAATGTCCATTGTTTCTTTCTTCTCTCTGTTGTTTTAGAGAAACATCGTTTCTTTCTTCTCAAAATTGAGGTGTTATACTATAACAATTCTAGATGTTTATGTTGTCTCTTTACTGCCAAAACTGTTTAAATTTTGGATGGTCGAAGTTCACTATGAATTGTAGCTACACAAGGTGGCAAAAAACTAATAGTTCGATATTCTTAGATTTTATTTGTATCAATACAATTATGCTTGCACATGATATAGATCTAAGGGAGATCAAATCTTGATGGATTTGTGAAAATGTTGGAGGATAATTTTGAAAATTGCTATTCCTAGTCTGGAGTTTGAACTAACTTATAACTTAAAAGAAGGTTGCTGATGCCTTGCAAAGCATCAGGGAAGATGAAAGTAGTCTTACTTTTATAAGCAACTTCACTTGTTATGTAAGGATTAATACTATAAATAATTCTTCATTTTACATATTAATTGGTTGCCAAATTGTACACATAATGAAGTAAGCTGACATGAGTATACGGTCTTATCCTCTTGACCTACAATGTTGGTGCATTGGATGGGTAGATTTTTGTTGACATCCCATTTGTCCACTACTAGGTGGTTCCTTACTGATTGTTAGCATTGAAATTGCAAAACTCAGAATCAAAAAAAAAGAAAAAGAAAGGAAGAAAGCATAAATGTGCCTGCACAAACTTCTATTATGTTTATGCTTATACGGTGAGAAATAAGGTCCACAATCCTGGTATTGGTACCATATTGGTACCTTACTGGTTCAGTATACTATGGTATGCTTTCATATGGAAACAGCTCTCTAACCATTTTTCTTAATTTTTATGTTGGTATGCCTTGGTATATGTTGGTACACTTTTGTACAGGTTGGCATAGGGCAGTTCATCTTGGTACAATGCTTGTACCATTGCAAACTTGAGTTTCGCGTTGGTTCCCTCTTGGTATAGTACGATATGCCCCATGCTGAGTGGTGTATCAGACCATGGCAAGGAACAAACTTGGCTACATTTGACTTGTGGGAAATGTTGGTTGTGTCTAGGTGAACAAAGACCTAGTTTGAAGTTTCCCTATTGTAGAAAATGGTCTTTAGGGGGTGTTTGGTTGGGGGGAGTTAGGGCCTTGATGGGAATGGGTATGATTGTTGGCGACTCCCATTCCAGCGTTTGGTTGGGGGAATGGCCCAATCCCTCTAAAACCTAATCCAAACTCCCCCCCAAGGATTCAAAACTCATTCTGCCACGCATCACACCACATGTAGTTCCCAGCAATGTCATCCTAGTCTTCTTGCATAGGTGAAGATCCCTCGGCCTCGATCACTGGCCCCACATCTCCTATCGGCTTCAATCGGTGCTCCTCATGGTTGATCAACTGGCTCTTGGTGAGATCAATGGTCATGATGTCCCTGATGGTGCACTCCTTCCAGATTTGTCTCCTTAGACTCCAAGGTGTAGATCTCGCCGGTGCAACGATGCCTGCGGGGGATGAAGGGGACAGGGTAGGTGGTGGAGGGGAGGCCGGAGAGGGTGAAGGAGCTGAGCTTGTGTTTCTCGTCGGGCTTGGAGGGGACTAGGATCAGGTGCTTCGCTGGGTGCTTCTAGTCATGATGCTTCTTTAGTCCTATCCTCTCAGCGTTGCTAGCTCCTACTTTGTGGTCAAACTTATCCAAAGCTGTTGGTCTGTCAGAGTTATTCTTGCTCTGCGCACCTCCACTATTGTATCTTTTAGTAGAATATAATTTGGCGTGCTAGATGATGCATATCTGGAATATATTAGATCTGTAATCAAATATGCAGAATTGATATCTTATTAGACCTGGAATCTGGAAAATGACACTAATTTGAAGGAACCATGAGAAGAGGGCAAAGTTAATGCATTGGGAGTTAAGATGGCATCTGCTAGGCCCATAATTGTTTGCCTATCTGTAGAAGTTCAACAGAAAATATTTGCCTTTACATATAATGCTTATCAATTGCTTTAATATTTTATTGTATAATTAGATGTAACTTTAGAAATATAATTAAAATATCAAATCCAGATGACTATCTTGTTTCTGTTTGTGTGATTACTTTGTCAACATGCAGCTTCATGAATGTGTTGGTTCAGCCCTTGGTGCCTTGGGACCTCATGTGTTTTTACGCCTTTTGCCTCTCAATCTGGATGCTGACGATATATCTGATGCTAATGTTTGGTTGCTTCCTTTATTGAAGCATTACATAGTTGGCGCCCATTTAAGATATTTTACAGAAAAGATTTTGGAAATTGTCAGAAGACTACAGCAGAAATCCCTGAAGGTACCAATCTTTTCATGTAATAGGTTGATGTCTTTGTTCTAGGTGGCCCTATAATAATGAAAATTTGTTATGCTACAGCTTGAAAAGGAGGGACGGGTTTATTCAGCTAGGAGTGCAGAAGGCCTTGTATATTCACTGTGGTCTTTGTTGCCTGCCTTTTGCAACTATGCTGTTGATACTAGCAGTAGCTTTAAAATTCTTCAGAAAGTGTTATGTGATGCACTTCGTCAAGAGCCTAGCGTGCGTGGCATAATATGTTCCAGCCTGCAGGTCTCATGTTCATGATCCAGATCCGAATACTTTATACCTATTTGAATACTTTAATGGTATAAAATGTGGCTTCTTATCTTGTTTCTTTCTCTGTTTATTTGCATTTGTAGATTCTGATTCAACAGAACAAGGACATACTATCTGGAAACTCTGTCGTGTTTGATGATGAGATATGCAAACCTGAAAGAAAAGCAAGAGATCACTATACGCTTGATGTAGCGGACAAAAATTTGAAGGCAATACGGTCATTTTCTTCAGAGTTTTTCTCAGTTTTATCTGAAGTCTTCTTAACATCTTCAAAAGAAAGTGGTGGATGCTTGCAGGTACATTGTTTTCTTACTTTCCCAATTAATATAATATGAGATCTCTTATTTGGCATTGAGTGCTATTAAGGTTTTTTTTTTTTCCCTCAGTATAATATATGGGTATCCATCCATTAATAGCATCATCAGAATTTGTTGTATTCTGTTTTTGCCACCTGGAATTTTACAGATCCCATGCGCTTTTAGATCTGCATGTCAGAAACTGGTCATATGAATGGGCCGGGTGGATTTATCTTGATCAATATTACCATATCTACTTTCCAGTTTTACCATTTAGATCGATGCAAGATATTCAAGACAATAGTGTAGTATGAGAGGTGGTTTTGTTTACCAGCTTTTCAACTCTCCAACTGCAGCTTCTTTAGAAATAGGACATTCATGCCATCCAGTCTTAAAAATAGTATATGCCATTTTTGTGTGCCTGTTTGTTGTGCTTATGGTATGTTAACTTTCAGAAAGTGAATATTGTGTTTTCCTACCTTCCAGTGTGCAATCCACGAGCTTGCTTCCATATCAGATGAAAGGGTAGTCAAGAAATTCTTCATGACTGCTATGCATAAGCTGTTGAAGGTGACTCAGGAAGTGATTAAAGTGAAGCAAGACAACAATTCTAACTCAATGCAAATTGACAGTTCATCTGGCAAAGTATCACTCTCACATTCAAGGTATTGACTGACTTTGTTTTTTTTAGAAGCTTTCTCGAAACTACTTCATATAAACCTTTATTGGATTTGTGCAATATTTGATGCTGTACCTTTCATCTGATTGCAGGGCCCTCTTATTGGACTTCGCAGCTGCACTTCTGCCAGGTCTGGGTAAGCAGGAGATTGGTTTATTATTCAGTGCTATCAAGCCTGCATTCCAGGTGCATCATTGTTTAAATACTAGTTTGCTTGTTTGATCTCCAGATTATACGCTTGTAATGACGTTGAGTAAGATTTGATTAATTCCAGGATGAAGAAGGGCAAATCCAAAAAAAAGCATATAAAATTCTTTCAGTCATGCTCAAGGTTTGACTTTGTTCTCAATATCTGAAATAATAAGCATTTTCCAAACTTGTGAAGATATCATTAGTTATATTTGATTGGTAATTGGTTTAAAAAAAAAAAACTAATTATATCAATTGATATTCATGTCAATATGTGTGGTCAGGAATGTGATGGATTTCTTTCAAGTAATATGGATGAACTACTTGGATTGATGATAGCGGCATTCCCTTCTTGTCATTTTTCAGCTAAACGCCACAGACTTGAGAGTTTATATTTTCTGATTGTCCATATTTCAAAGGTTGGGGACAATAATATTTATGTTTTGATCATTCTGAATTTAAATGCATGTTGATAATTATAGATTCATCATCATGGAATTTATTTGACTGTTTGATTATAAAAAGCACTGGAAACTGAATAATTACTTTGTTTGCAGGATCCATCAGAGCAAAGGAAGAGGGACATTATCAGCTCCTTCCTCACAGAAATTTTACTTGCTTTAAAAGAGGTATTAATAAATCCCCTTACAGGAATCATATCCTCATCTTGTCATTGTTATCATTATTTTAACTAGTCGAAGACCCATGCATTGCGCAGGACAGATAATTACGGTATGTAATTATTAAAATTTTTTAATAATAAATATTCATAATAAATATTTTTTAGTTTTTTAAATATTTTATTTATTTATTATATATGATATATTTTTTATTATTTTATAAAATAATATTTTATTTTATGTTTTTTCTTTCTGTTCTCATATCTTCTACGCGCTCGTTGGTACCGTTGCACCTCTCTATCGTTCGGCTCTCTTCCTTTCTCAGCAAACACTGATCCTAATTTTATTTTTTGTTTCCTCTCTTCTTCTCATACTTCTCCGCGCCTGCTGGTGCCGCCCCACTCCCATGCCGTCCTACTATCGCTATTCTTCTCTCTCGATAAATGTTGATCCTGATCGCACTCTTCGGCATCCTTGTTAGTACTGCCGCCCCCGGCACCACCACTGAAGGAAGAGAGAAATTTTTTTTTCTTTCTTTTTTTCTTTCTTTTTACAAAATAATATTTTATTATTATTATTTTTTTCTTCCTTCTTGTTCTCATACCTTCTCTGTGCCCGTCGGTGCTGCCCCACCATAGCTCTTCTCTCTTGGTAAACGTCGATCCCGATCGTACCCCACCTCTTCACTTCTTATATCTTTTTCAAACTTTCAGAGGCTATTAAATACAAAGATTAGGCTTTCAAATCGATGGAGTACTGTGCTCCATTTACGAATAATTTATTAGATTTGATCTAATTTGATTCAATGGATCGATTCAGATTTCGAAACATATTATTTTTTTAAAATAAAAATATTATTTTTAAAAATATAAATTTTTATGTTATTATTTTTAAAATTTAAAAATGATATGCTATGTTTTTAAAATAATAATAAATTAGTATTTTTAAAAAATATTATTTCTATTTTTATAATATTTTATTTTTTAAAAATAATAATTTTAAAAAAATAATTTTCATTTCTTATCCCTTTTCTACTTTTATTTTTTAAATATTATTATTTTTTAATTTTTTTAAATATTATTTTATTATTATTTAAAAATAATATTTTAATTATTATTATAGATAATAAAATAATAATCCATGTGGCACAACTAAAATCATTTGAGATGCTGAGATGGCAACATCACAATACTCTTCTATAGAGTATTGTTTTATATATATAAAAAATAGATAAATTAATATATTATTATTTTTAAAATTAAAAAAATAATATATTATTTTTTTAAATAATAATAAATTAATATTTTTTAAAATATTATTATTATTATTTTTATAATATTTTTTTTTTTAAATAATATTTTTTAGAAATATTTTTCGTCTATTATCCCTTTCCTACTTTTATATTTAAAATATTATTTTTAAATTTTTAAATTTATTATTGTTTAAAAATAAAAATATTTTATTTTTTAAAAATAATAATTTTTTAAAAATATTTTTTTATCAACTTTCCTTTTTCTACTTTTATTTTTAAATATTATTTTTTTAATCTTTAACTTTATTATTATTTAAAAATCATATTTTAAATTATTATAGATAATAAAATAATAATCCATGTGATAAAGCTAAAATCATCTGAGATGCTGAGGTGGCAACACCACAATTCTCTTCCATAGAGTATTGTTATTATATATATATATATATATATATATATATATATATATATTAATACATATATATATAATAGATAATAGATTTTAGAATATTATTTTTTCTAATTTTTAAAATATTATTTTATTATTATTTAAAAATAATATTTTTAATTATTATAGATAATAAAATAATAATCTATGTGGTATAACTAAAATCATCTGAGATGTTGAGGTGGCAACACCACAATACTCCTCCATAGAATATTGTTTTATATATATATATATAATAGATGGCTTGATTCTCTACATATGTAAAGAAGCCCAACTGGTTGTTCTACCATTGGCTGAATGCACTGGCACATATGCAGTACTTGCAAAGTCCTCTTAAGAACAGTAGGGAGGTTTCTAGATTGTCACAAGTCATTCTTCTGTTTATTTTGATTTAGCATCTACCTCATACCACTGTTTAAGTATGTAAGAGTTATCCATGCATCAAATGTGGGATTGCTTATGCTTGACAAACAGTTGCTATAGTTGCTGGTTCTTATTCAAACATTAGGAGCTGCATGAGGGTCTTAACTTCTTAAATATATTAAACCATGCCACTGTACATTGCATACTTGGGGTGCCTTGTTGATTTTAAAGAATGATCCTTTGCTTAAGAGCATGCACAATATTGAGAGGGAGGTATAGAAATATTGCCTTTTTAGACTATAGGTTTTTGCAAACTTTGTAGGGATTTTTCTATTTTTAGAACTGTTGATGCATATTCTACTCATCATTCTCTTCATGTTAGTTCAATTTAGATGTTTGATTCCAATATCTTCCTTTGAAAGCTTCATCAATGGAACCTGACCAGATGCTGTTCTCTTCTTTTCTGATGCTTTATAGGATCAAGTTTGTATTGGTGAGCATGCAATTTTGAGTTTGATGCATGTAACATATTATACAGAAACACAATAGAAAAATTGAAAAAATGCTTTTAAAAATTTTGAAGCTTTTACTAGCATTGCAGCTGGGATATATTCAATTGCATGGTAACCTTGTTGGACTTTTTGGGGTAGTTTGGTGATTTATCCTTGCAGTGAAATTTTAGAAACAACTTACTAATTTGAGAATAAGAAGAGGAGTATACTTCCTCGCTAGCTGTACAAAGTCTGGATTCCAAATTTTTACTGGAGGAAGTACAGCAATTATTAGATTCTTAAGGTTAAAACATAACTTGTAGTGTTTAATACACTGAAAAGTCTCCTCTGAAACTTAAACACACACTTGCATATGATATTGTATGGGTGGAGCTGGCTAGTGGGAATTTCTTGTGTTAGGTAATTGATCTTTTTCAGAAAATGGAGGCAATGTTCATTGTTTTGTTTATTGGCTTGACATCAATTTGTATGTTGATTGATCTTAATTGGTCAGTGGTTAGATTTACCGGGATGTTTTCTTTCTTATATTTCCTGGGGTTAATTCGGCCTTTTTGGTGCTTACCGGTACTGTGGATTGTTAAATGGAGCTGGTGCTATGGTTTTATTGCCATGGCTTGCAATTGCCCATTACTGTTAAGCATTTGTTGGTTACCATAGGGTCTTGCCTGTGGGGTTTCTTTTTCTCTTTATATGGGTGCATGACTGTTTCTTGCTGTGACCTGGCTTTCTTCCCTGCAGCTGCTGGACCTGCTTGCTTGCTGCGGGTTTGGTTAGCCTTTTTCTGATTTTCTTTATTTTATTTTCCAGTCCCTTCATGCTGGCCAGACTCATAATATGATAGTGCACCTTCCACCTTAAGTAAATTTATTTAGGCTGTATGGGTGTATGGATAGTTCAGAAGGCTATAATGTTTTGAAGTTTATGTTGAGCAAATGGATATGCTGACTTCATAGCTACATGTTAGGCAATGTATCTGTGCACAAGCTCTTGCATAAACTTTCTGTGGAAATTTGGGTCCAATCATCTCCCTGCACATAGTAAATGCATAGTGTGTGCATGCACACGTGTACATTCTGAATTTTTTGTTTGCATGTACATCTCTTTTCTAATGTTACATATTTCCTTTTTATTGTTAGGTCACATGTCTGAGCTGTCCCTGACCACCCCTTGTGGATGATATGCAATATGTATGCTCATTTTTAGTTGGTTGTGGATTCTCTATGCAGGCTAATAAAAAAACAAGAAATAGGGCATATGACTTGCTTGTTGAAATTGGCCATGCATGCGGAGATGAGGACAAAGGCGGGAAAAAAGAAAATCTACAACAATTTTTTAACATGGTACTGTCATTTAATGCCTTTTCCTTGAATATATGTGCCCAATGGAGAGATCACCGAGTTTATCAAGCAGTGGAAGTGTTAATGCGATTTGTATTCTGCTGGTAATTGTCTTGATCTCCCTCTATGGACTCAGATTGCTGGAGGTCTTGCTGGTGAAACACCACATATGATCAGTGCTGCAGTAAAAGGGTTGGCACGCTTGGCATATGAGTTCTCGGATCTCATCAGTGTAGCTTACAATTTGCTCCCATCTGCTTTTCTCCTCCTGCAAAGAAAGAATCGCAAGATAATCAAGGTACCTTTCTTTTCCCACTTGATTTTTGAGTACTCAATAGGAATCTGGCTATTTTTCTGATGTCTGGTTTTAACCGCATACCATTTCCCTCTTCTTTTCTTCTCCAGTAGTCGGCTGAGCTTAATATCTGTTATACTGACCGCAGGCTAATTTAGGTCTCATAAAGGTGCTCATTGCCAAATCTAAAGTGGATGGGTTGCAAATGCACTTGAGGGAGATGGTTGAAGGACTATTGAAGTGGGACAATGACACCAAGACCCATTTTAAAGCCAAGGTATCTCTGTTTAAACATGTCTAGATATCAGTTTTGTTAATGACTTATGAAGTCATGAATGCTGATCTCATACACACGGTCCTTATCTGGGATACCTACAGAGGCTGCACGGTTCTGAGTCTCTCTGCCCTGTTTGTCTGATTGATGATTAATTTTTTACGGGTAGCACCAAAGTATTTATGTGGTTGTTTACCCTGGTCTTTTAAAATAGTTAAATTTTCTGGTTTTTGTTGTTTGATACACATTGTTGACTCCTGTATCAGTTCCATACTTTGCATAAAGGACTGTCTCATAAGGAAATAATCAATCAATCATATCGAGATGATTCTTCCATTGACTTCATGTTGGATCTGCATGCCTGAGCCAAGTGACTATGCGAAACCAATATTGGAGAACTTGTAACTTGGACTTTACTCATGCTTTACTAATTTTGACTCAGATGAATCAGCTCAGTGACTCACACATACACATACACACACACATGCCTATACATATACATACATGTATGTAAAACTCCTATAAATAACTAAAAATTATATTCAATTGATCTAAACATTCATAATTAATTTGAATTTAATATAATCTAATACTCTAAGCATAAGGATGAATTTATAGATATTATAGAGTCAATAGTGATATTTATGTGCAAAACCTAAATGGTCATCCAAAATTCCAAGTTGTTAGAATTAATCATGTCTAATTTATTGAGTTAATATACAAACTTCAAATTAACACAAAAAAGAAAACATTGAAGTCTTTGTCTTCTTGCTGATTGCTTGCCATTTAACTAAGGCTTTTAGAATGTGAAAAATCAGTTATTTCAAGTGGTGTTGGCAGATGAGTAGGATCTCATTTTCATCACAGTCTTGGCCACAACCATGTCTTCTTGCTCGTTTGTTATCCATATTGTTGTCATCCTTTAACTCAGCAATGGCTTGGTGTGATGTCTGACTTGGCAATGATTTGGCCTAACTTGGCAACCACTCTATCTAACCTGGCTGAGTTGAGGTCTTGCAAAAACAAAAATTAAGAACATGATGGCAACCCATTTTCTTCATTTTTTTTTAAAAATTTGTTGATTTAACCGAGTTATCAAGACTCGGGCAGATTTTATTCATTTCTTAATATCAGCCTAGTTGTCTTGACTTTCGACTCGGTAATCTTAGTATTTGACTTGACTTGGCTGAGTCATGGGTTGACTCAATGTGTCTTCCAACCTTGTGACTTTAAAGTTCATATATTCCTATTCCTTTTCGAGCTAATCACTTGATGGATGCACGTGCTATGGAGACATCAAGATATTCTATTATTTCAATGAGTTATAATCAGTTGTCTGTTTCCTTTTTGAGGAAAATCAGCTCTGTTCCTTGAATTTTATGTTAGTTATTATGATATTTTCTCTATGATGTTGATTGCACATTGCAGAGGGATTACATTATTAACTACCTCTGAAGAATGAGTAAAATGGGGAAATCAACTCCAACTTAGCATGTCATATCACTCGCTTCTGTTTCATGTTGTCAGGTTAAGTTACTCATTGAAATGCTGGTGAGAAAATGTGGTTTAGATGCCGTTAAGGAGGTGATGCCTGAAGAACATATGAAATTGCTGACCAACATTAGGAAGGTAAAATATCCTTGGCTTAATGATGCTCCTATTCTGATTATTGCAGTATACTTCCCTTGATTTTAAACAAAATGACAGACTAAGGAGCGAAAGGAACGAAAAGCCAGATCCGAGGCAGATTCAGAATCACTTCATTCCAGAACGACTATGTCCAGGTAGCATCTCTTAGATGGCAGCTTTTAATTGCAGTTGTCTAGGTTTGCTGTACTGGTTGGTACCATGCTGAACTGGACATACCTTATTGCATCGGTACCGAACTTGTATATGGTATTGTACCATACTGATACTCTGTGCTGAACCTTACCATATTATTCTGCATACCAACACTATTGGTACTAGCATGGGGTCGGTACTGAGTTGGTGAACCTTGGCTGTTGTATTTTGTGATGATTTATAGACCATCAAAATTGACCAGACAATCCTCACCCTTGTAAAAGACAGCTAATAGAAAATTAAGGCCTTCAATAAAAAAATGACTATGGACTAAAATTTCATTCTTGAACAACAATAACTGAGATAGAAACAAGGTTACCTGTCAATTCCATATTTGAAGTTGGCAAGGAAAAATTATAGCAATCTTACTTTCATTGGATGCTAGAAATTTAAGCAATAATGGATATGTTACTCAGTTTATATCCAGTAACATTTTATAAGTGGGTCCGGTGTGATTGGGGCAACCATACTTTCATAAAATTGTGCATTTGGAATTGTAACTACCCTCATTGATCCCATGTCATATTTTTGTTTGTTGTATGATGCTACTATTCTGTAACAGATACTTTACTAATGTCTGGATATGTTCGGTTAATTGTTTCCTGTTTTCAGGCAAAGTAGATGGAACCATACTCGTATTTTCTCTGATTTTGGAGATGAGGATGGGGAAGATGATAGTGATGCAGAACTTGGGGTAGCCGGTGCCTTTTCTGGCCGACGGACCATGGTGTCCTCTCTTCCAGGCTCAAAAGCTGCTTCTTTGAGGTAAAGAACTTTATTCATATTTTATTCTTTTAAAAAAGAATGCTATAGATTAAACTCGTGCCACACAAGGGAGAGAGCGTTGGACCTGGATCCAATGTTTTATTTAGGAATATGCTTTACCTCCTGTAAAACCTCCATGAAAAGACTGCAACTCTTAGTTTTTATGAACTGCCGAGGGCATAATTTGGCAATTCAGCCCCAACTTGACAACTGAACCCTTGTCTCACGCTGAAACTGGGTTTGGGCCCCTTCAATGGTGGTTGTTGGGGAAACATAGCAGCAGTGTTTTATTTAGTATGAGGCAGAATTGGTTGTGAATCAATGGTATTGTTACGAGTACTTGTATGTGAGTTCAAGAGTACAGAGTTGGATTTGCACAATTTAATGAAAAACAAATCATTATCATTATTGACACCGTTCTGTCATGGTCAATTGGTATCTGTATAGGTCAAGCCGGATGCGTCTAGCAGCTAAGAGTTTGCCAGAAGATTTGCTTGACCATTTAGAGGTTGATCCACTTGACTTGCTAGATCGACAAAAGATTAGATCAGCGCTCCAATCATCAACAATCCTCAAAAGGAAGCAAGCATCTTATGATGAGCCAGAGATAGACCCTGATGGGCGTCTTATTGTTCATGAGGATGGTTACAGACCTAAAAAGGAGAAGAGCCTTTCTTCAGATCATGACTCGGATTCGAGAAGCTATATTGGCAGCTGTTCAATGGTAAGTTCTTCAACAAGAACGCAGAAGAAGCGTCGGAAAACAACGGACACTGGGTGGGCTTTCACGGGCAGGGAGTATACCAATAAGAAGGCTGGTGGGGATGTCAAGAAGAAGGATAAACTTGAACCATATGCATATTGGCCTCTTGATAGAAAGCTGCTTAACCGTAGGGCAGAGAGCAAGGCAACTGCACGCAAGGGTATGACGAGTGTTATGAAGTTCACAAAGAAGCTAGAGGGGAAGAGTGCTTCTGGTATACTTTCTCGCAAGGGGATGAAGCTCAAAAAGTAACAAAAGAAGGGAAGCAAGAGCAGGTGGGGTGTTAATACTCATGGCGATTGCGATGAACGGATGTAGCCTTGCTTGTGCGGAGGCGTAATCAAGGAGGTCAGTTTATCGTCGGTGATCTACGGTACTCAAACTTTGATTGTTATATCTGCGCTCAACTTAGTGCAGAAAGAGTTGTTCATGGAAAAATTGCATGGGCAACGTGAGTTCTGTAGACAAGTTGAGGTTGTATTATTATTATTATTATTTTTTTGTTAAAATAAATTATCATCATTATTATTTTTCATTTTTATAGTTTTGAACAGTGTATCATGACCTTTAAGTTTTTTAAATTTTGGGGAGGAGTCATTCATTACTTCTATTGGTAATATGAGGCTATTTTAGATTTCATCAAACGATTCTGGAAGACAAACTTTTTTGCTGCTTTGCTATGCCATTTCAGTTTGGGGCAAAAAACAGGGGTGAATTCGACTGGTTTTTGATTGGATCTTTGAGTGGAATTTCAATGCATGTTGAGCCATGCAAAGCTTTCTTTTTCCCAAATGATCATGTTAATGCTGAGCTGCACTACCGTTGTGAAGCGTTTTTTTTCTTCTTTTTGGTAAAATACCCAAAAGACGCAGACCCTGAATATTCCATTCAATTATTTCGTTCATTAACGATGCTCCAGCACTAATCCTATGTTTAGTTGGGGTGATGACCGGAGGAATGGATGGAATTAGAAGGATAGATGGTCTATATTCATCTTTTGATTTAGAAAAAATTCTAGAGGATGAATGAAAAAATTCTAGAGGATGAATGAAAAAGATGGATTGTCCATCCATCTTGCTCACAAATCTGCATCCTTCCAATTTGGAAGGATGAATAGATTAATTGGAAGGATGGATAGATTTATGAGGAATAAATTATCATAATGATAAAATTAATTCTTATAAATATTTTAACTAAATTTTAATAATAATCCATCTTTTAGTTATTCTTTTTTATATCTTCTTTATCGTTCCTATTTTTTTTTATTGAGGTAAGATTTTTTTTTTTTTTAAATTTCAATCTAGATGTAAAGTCTAAATAGATTTTATTTTTTAATCTAATATTATTTTTTATTATTTATTAATATGATGATTGTTGGTAAAAAATATTTTTTTCGTTAGTTTTGAAGTTTTATGGATTATAATAGAAAAATATATAAACTGGGGATATGCATTGGATGGGAGCATGGGGGCATGAGTGACATAAAATAGAAACATAGGGACAAACGATGTGGGGTGGGGAAGATAGTTTTTTTCCCTAGACTCAAAGAGGAGTGGGGTAGGGGTTTCAAAACAGAAAAAACAAAATAGAAAGATGGGAGGAGGGGTTTCAAAAGAGAAAAAAATAAAATTATTAATTTTGATGATATGTTGAGTTCTCAGGATTATAAAAAAAGAGATGGGCTTAAATTATTTCTATATTGATGAAGTAGAATTTTTTATTTTTTTAATAAATTAAGTTTCTATTTTTTTTAAAAAATTAAAAGTTAAATAATAATTATAAAACCATAACAATTAGAAATGGAAACAATTCTAATCATAACTTGCCATCCATCTAAACTCATTGATTTGCACTTAAATCCTTGTGATAAAATATACATAATAATAATTTTTTTGCCAAGCATTTTAATTAACAATAGTACTTGAGGCCAATCATTCAATTAGTATCTAAATTAAGAAGAATTATAATATGAGAATATGTAAATATTATTATTAAAATATTTAAATATTTAAATTTGAGTATATTAAATGTTTTTATTCTATTTATTTATAAATTATTTATTTGATAAATAACTAATTATCTTTTAAAATATTCTTTTAGGATAATACATATAGAAGATAATTGGAATGATGAGTGGGAGAAAGATAAGGAAGCTAAATGAGAAGAAAATTCTGAAAATGATAAGTTGATTGGGTGGATTATTCTTTTTAAATTATGAATACATTGGAATAAAAATGATGTATGGTTATAGTTCAACTTTTATGTCTTGTTGTCTATTCCACATATTTGATAGGAGGATTTGTTAATTCAAACTATGTGGATAGAGCAATCAACAACAATAGTGAAGAAAGAGAAAATGAACGTCAAAAATTAATGGAATGGATTTCTAATAGTAAACATCATCGTGACTTACTCTACATGGGGCCTTATGCATTTGCCAAGTTGTGTGAAATTCTTAGAGGCACTGATAGGCTCAAGGATAATAGAAACAATTATGATGAGGAAAAAGTAGCCAAATTTTTTTATACTTTGGCACATAATGAAAGGAATTATATAATCTCATTCTTTTAGTATCATTCTCTAGAAATTACAAGCCATCAATTCCATGAAATGCTAAAGGTTATTATTACTTTAGAAGATCTATTTCTCAAGAAGTTCCTTCATATATACAGAATAGTACGTAGTAGATACCATCCATATTTTAAGATAAATACAATCTTACAATTTTTTTTAATAATTAGTTATTTTAATATATGTAGATATTTATAATAAATAAATTTTTGTTCTATATCTATATTTCAAAATTATGTTGGTGCAATTGATGGAATACATATTCGTGTAAATGTTCCTAGAATGGATGCACCAAGATATCGAGATAGAAAAGAAAACCCCACGCAAAATGTGTTGGCCACATGCGATTTTGATATGCAATTTACATATATATTACTTGGATGGGAAAAAGCTGCATCTGATTTAAGAATCATCAAAAATGCTCTCGTTAGAGATGATAAACTTATAATACCTAAAGGTAATATTAAGAAGCTTCCTTATAGATTATACATATTATTATTATTATTTTTCTAGCAAGTAAGGCTTCATGACTTTTTTTTTCTTTACTAGGCAAATATTATCTAGTAGATGTGGATTTTATGCTAAGAAGTGGACCCATTACACCATATAGAGGAGTATGTTATTACTCAAAAGAATACTTAGAATATTCTCCAGTGAATTTTGAATAATTATTTAACTTGCAGCATTCTTCATTATGTAATACTATTGAAAGAGCACTTGGTATACTAAAGAAAAGATTTGTTATAATTTTAGGTACGATAAAACCTCAATTTTCAATTGATACAGTTACTGAAATGGTATTAGCGTGCTATATTTTACATAATTATTTGATAGGTGTAGATCTTGATGAACTATTAATCGTTGAGGTTGATCAAGCGCTTGCATGCAATTAAATACCTACTGAAGCAAATGCCACAAGGAGAGAAAATGATCAAGATGCTAAGCAAGGGGCAATAATTAGAAATAATATAGCAGCACACATGTGGAATGATTGATTATATTACATGTGGACCTACTTAGCCTCCAAAAATAAAAGCTATATATAGACTTTGATGTACCTTTTGTTTTAAAATTTATTTGTATTATCTTATCTCAAAACAATTATGTTCTCAATGATGTTATATGTTTTTGTTATTGAACCATTAATTTTATGATTTAATTCTATATTCTAATTTGTTAGATTTATGTGTATTATTATGATATGCAGCTTATGTGAAATGCTAAAGAAATCCACTAAGGGAGCAACTAACAAAGAGGGTTTCATTGAACCTCTACAAAATTCCTTGAAATGGAATAATGAAATGAATACTATTTTGCTTGATGCTTTAATAGAAGAATAAAATAATAGAAATAGACCAATCAGTGTTTTCTCAACTACAGCTTACAAAAACGTTGTTGATACATGCATTGAAAAGCTTGAAGTCACATTGACCAAAGCTAATATTAAAATCATGTTAAGGTGCTGAAGAAAAATTTTGGTATTGTTTATGACATTTTCAAGGGCTATAGTGTATTTTTATAGAGTCTACTAACAAAAAGATTTGAGGCTGAGGATGAAATATGGGATCAACTTATACAGATTAATACTTAACTAGATTAATTATGTTTTATTTTTTATATATTTATATATTAATTTTTTTCTATTTGCTTCTTCAATAGGTGAAATCCAATGCAAGTAAGTGAAAGTATACGTAGATCCAAAATTATGATAAATTGTATGATCTATTTACAAAACATAGAGCAACTGATAAATGTGCTGTTAGTTCGAGAGAGAAGGTTCAACAATGGAAGGCAAATTTCATATAAAATATTATTAAAAATAAAGTTGAAAATAATAAGAATGAAGGATATAGTCCATGATCTCCTAGTGAAAGAACTTCTCCAGCAAACCCTCAGTTAGGAGCATCATCTATGGGTAACAAAAAAAAAATAATTAATATATTTGAGAAACAAGTATAAGTTATCAATGTCAGAATGGCTAGTATAGCTGAAGCAATTAAAGAAATAAATTATATTGCTGAAAAAGGACTTTCAATTGTCGAGAGAGGGGTTGTAATTGCTGAAAATGTGCAAAAAATTACTAAGAATGAAATGTTCAATGAGCTACAGAAGATTGATGTTCCTGAGTATGAGCTTCTTAATGCATTTTTATTTTTAATCAAAAGTCAACAAAAAATTAGAGTTTTGTTTGGAGTTCTAGCTTATATACGCAAAGAATTATTGAGTAAAATGATAGCTGAAGCTAAAGATCCTTAAATAGTTAAATATTTTATAGAAGTACTAGAAAGTTATTTTAACTTATATTTTGTTATGGATTGTTTATGATGTCTTTATGCATCAATGTTTGCAACTTTGGTACTAGTACTATTAGGAGTTAGATGTTTAAAAGCTCATTTTGCTTCTTGGATGGATCTTTTATTGCTCATTTTGCTTCTTGAATTGATCTTTTTTGTAGTTGCCATAAACCTTTTTATTATTTTATTTGGGATGTTTTTTATCTAATTACCATTAGTTCATCTTTTGAGGGGCTTCAGCAGTTCCATGCAATGCCCAAAAGGGCACCAACCAGCCTTACCAAAAAAAAAAAAAAGGGGCACCTGCCAGCATAGAGTATGTCCAATATATCAAGTGGCAGGTTAAAGCATCAGCATGAAAGTATTATCACAAGACTTGGGGATAATGGGTAATCTTTGTTCACACACAGTACAGCCTTTGCAAGCACAACCATATACAAAATGCTTCATAGGCTAGCACTATATACTACAGGAGTACAGGAGGCGAACACATTATGTTTCATAAATTTGAAAACAAAAACATGTTAAAGCATACCAATAACCTGCATCTCTGTATGGAAATTATGAGAGCTGATTCACATAAAATCCTCCAACAATTACAGGGATTATGTGCCTTTCAAACTACAATAAGAAGATAATGAAAAAGAAAAGGCTAGAGGTCCCATATTCCATTTCTTCCCACACCCTCACTTGCAGAAAAAGAAAAAAATATTCGGAAGATAAAAATGTTAACTCCATTAAAACACAGAATGACAAAATACAACAATCACCAGGCAAAAAAAAAAAAAAGGTGCAAGTACCTTTAACTTAATAATCCAAGATACAAGAAGAAGGGCTAATTTCTAAGAAAATTCAATTATTAACATTTAATTGACCTCTTAACTTCTAAATTAGGTTGCTGTATAAGAACTTCGAATCATGTTTGTTAAACATTATCCATACTATAATCAAATAAATTTTTTTTTAAATTTTATCTATATTATTAAATCTTATTATTAATTATTTAATTTTAGTACATAACTTCATAGCTATAATTAAATAATTAAAATTATTATATATTTTTTCTATTTATATTCATTATTTTTTAGTTATCTATTTATACAAAAAATAATAAAATATGTGAATTAATTTTTTATAATTAATTTATAAAATTATTTATAAAAATTAAATTAAATTAAATATTTATATTTTTATATAATTATAAAATATATAGATTTTAAGCATATATATTTTTTTATTTTTTTAGTATAAATAAATATTATAAATGGATACTAATAATATTTTCTTATCAAAGGATAGTTTAGTAAAAATATTATCCATCCTCTCTTCTATTCTTTCTATACCAAATAAATACCAAATAAAAGAGAGAATCATTTTCATCCATCTTTCTATGTTTACTAAATAGATGAATGGATGAATGAATTTTTCATCTATCCTCTCTCTCATCCATCTTTTTTTTTTATTCATTCTTGCTCCAATCCATCCTCCATACCAAACAAAGCATAAAGAAAACTTCAATGATCGATCAAATTTTAAGGAAAATGACTGCTAGATGTTGGAACCTCATTCATGTAAAGTGCAAAATTTGGGTTCCGAAGGTGGCAGGGGCTTTCTGAGATTTGTGCATCATATGTAGGGCTTATAATGCAGTACAAATTACAAGATAGTTGTGAACGACGTCAGCATGGTTTTCTCCCTAGGTGCAGTGGGAACACTATTTCTGCAATGTAGTGGATTAAACTATAGTTGCGGTTAATGCTGCGTATAAATAATCTTCACTTACAAGGGTGTATGTTTAATTATCTTTCAAGATTAATATTCAATAATGATAGATAATAGTGTACGCATATATTTGTATTGAAGTGCATACAGTATGAGCTTTAAGGTAGAAATTAGAAAGCAAGTAGTGCTATATGAATTACTTATATAGATATGGTAAATAAGGCATCGATAATCGAAAGAGAAGTTAATAAGGATCATGCAGAACATGAAAGAAATCGTAAAAAAGAAATAGGATGAACAAATTCCAAGGATAGAATAATAAATATACCAAGGTCCGAATGAGAAGATAGTGAGTGACAACCATGAGTCAATTAATATGTGAAATATTTTCGCTATGGTGAAAATCATGCAATAAATGATTGTCGATAGAACGTTGGTGCCCGCTTTGGATATGATCAAAAAGGTCATAAAATAGCTGATTGCCTATAAAAAGTGGAGAATCGACCTATCCCGATGGTTGAACAAAATAAGGATGGAGGCTTGCAACTCGAAACCTAAGGAAGGGTTAATGTTTTTATGCAACAAGATATGCAGATTTTTGATGCAAAGATATCATACTCTAAAAAAGATTCTCAAAATTAATTGAATTTGCTCATAAGGTAAGTAATGTGATTTTTTTAATATTTTTTAATAAATTATATAGTATTTATATCATTAGATTTTGAATTATATTATTTATAATTTATGAATATGAAGTATGATATTTGTTTGCTAAATTTATTTCATAGTAAAATGCTATTTGATGCATCATCGAATGTATTCTTCGATCAAAACTGATTTTATCGAAAAGAAAGGCTTGAATTGAGATGGTTTTTAAGAATGTCCGAAATTTAAACCGGTTACCGGTACCATGAGCAAATAATTTTTATCCTTTTATTTTTGTCTTCTAGGCAACATATATGGCATTACAATATGGAAACATGGAATGCTAAATTATGCCGAACCTTGGCACAATGGTAAGATGGTTTTTTACTACAGTAAGGTGGTCTATAACCTAATATTATGGGTTAAAACTTAGAAATAAGTGCACGTGGAGGTAAGACTGCGTTCATTTGATCTTCTCCAGACCCCACAGCGGCAGTAGTCTTATGCATTTAAAATACATGAAACAAATTGCTTGAGAGAGATCGAGCTGGTTCCAGGAACACGATCTTATGATGGCTTCCATCTTTCTTGCAATCTTTCTAGCTTAACCAGGTTGCACACATAGCCTTTATCATGATCTTGCATGTATTACATGAAATATTTGGATTTGATAGTAATCTGCAGTTTCTTGTCTATGTTCCATCATCAATTTTGTAGTGCTTTGAGATCAAAGTAAAGTTTGGTGTTCGATCCAGATGATGAAACAGGGTCCGTTCTTGCTGAGGCAAAGCAGTTCCTGTCCGGTGAAAAGTACTTTCCAATCGAATCCGAATGGGAGCTTCTATCGGTTGTCGTCGGCAAGCATGAGTCACCGATGTTTGTTTTAGGTACGATGAAGCAGACACGGTGTGGGAAATCGTTATCTGGGAGGTCAAAGCTGTTTTTTTTTTTTTTTTTTTGAAGTCCCGACGTCAGAAGCATGGAAAACAAAGTTCACATGCCGAGGGTTCTGGGAGAGCAGGAGGCCATGGAAGCAGGTATTCTTTTTACCAAACACGCATCCAGAGAGCAAGTAAAGATCGCAGTTGTTCTTACATGCTCTAGAGCTAGGATGGTGAAAATTCCGAGTCGAAGTAACGGTTTGATAGCATTTGGTTGGATCCAATGTTCTTGAGGGAGCGTGTTGGGAGTTTGGACCGGCGATGATCGAGATCGCTCTCCCTCTTTCTCTCACAATTAGGAGAATTGCAAGAATTAAGGTTGTCTTTGGCATCCTTTTCAGTTTTTGTGAATAATAATAATAATAATAATAATAATAATAATAATAATAATAATAATAATAATAATAATAATAATAATAATAATAATAATAATAATAATAATAATAATAATATTATTATTATTATTATTATTATTATTATTATTATTATTATGACGATGGGCGTCCATGATAGTTGTGCTGATGTTCGAGTGGTTGCAGTGATGGCCATCAGGATGGTAGTGATGGCCATCAGGATGGTAATCATGATGAGGTGTAGGATTTCTTATTTCCATTTCATGGGCATATCCAATTTGGAAGAACACTCTGGCGATCAGTTATGCTAGACTTGGGGAGATCTTGAAGCATATCCATCGAGTTTCTTAATTTTTAGGGTAAGCTCTAGATTGGGGCTACATTTATCTAGAAATTACCAATTACAAATACCTTCTGAAAGCCAAGGTTTAGATCAAGCTTGCTTCCAAAAGGAGGGATTTGCTACTGATTATCTTACCAAATGGTCTTGGCAGGTTCCAACATCCTGCGTCCCTTGTCGAATGCTTCAGGACTCAGATTCTCGGCTTTTGCCGAGATGCCCCTTCTTTAGAAGAATCTTCAATTCCGTATGGCCAAGGTCAGATGTCTCTTGTACCGTGTTGGGCTCCGTGGAGATTAAAATAAAAATATCTGAATTTTATAACTGGTTGGGATATGTTATTTGCAACTATTGCCGGAAACTTTGGACGAAGGGAAATGCCAAAACTTTCAAAGTACTTTGAGAGAACCAAGTACTCTTGGTCACTTTCACTTTACAACACTTAAGGCCCATTTGGCTGTCTGGGCTATGCATGTTTAGACAAAAATCCAGTTGCCTTTGGAGTGAGCTGGCCCAATCTCATAAGAAGAAAATAAAGACATTTGAATTTGGGCCTGCCCACTCCAAAAAGCCATTGGGTTTTTGTTTAAAGGCCGGCCCACTCCAAAGGCATATGGCTTTTTGTCTAAAGAAGTCTAGTCCAGATTGATTTTTTTAGTTATGCTGGCTCAATTTCATGAATCGTATAGGATTTTGGGCCTAAACAGTCAAATAGATCTTTATAGAAAAAATTATACCTTACACCGCATGCATTGCATGGCCGTGCACCATGTTATTGACCTCATCTCCTTTCTATTAGCTCCATTTATTATGTGCTCATCTTGATAATTGGCCCATAGAAAGGAGACAAGGTGATTGGCATGGTGCAAGGCGACATTAGCGTATGTATTGTAGGGTACAATTGAGAGGATGATAGATGAATATTTGTCTACCCAATTAAGATATCTGGGCTCGGTCTTCTTTGAAGTGTTTTACATTGGTAATAGGTGCAATGCAGGTCCGATCCAATTATGCAATGGAGAAATGCCATGTATCACACTAAAGACCATTTAAGGGCAGTTAATGCTCATCAAGAATGCAACCATGATCCCGATTATGGTTGTGCCAGCTTGGCCATTATTGCATGTCTAAAATAGCTATTATTACATGCGTGACATGGAAAACTGTTACTGCACAGTTATTGCACATTGTGGAGAGTTGTTACTATATAGTTATTTCATGCTCCATTAGTCTCGATAACAAACATTGATCCTATCCTTTGTATAGGAACAATTGAGGGACCTTCAGGTAAATAATTTTTTTTACTTTACTTTCTCTCTCTAGAAACTCTTTTTTCTACTATTTTCTTAAAATTCAATTGCTTGGAGAGTCCCTCACTAGAAAAATTTTGGTAAAAGAATTTCACTTTTAGGTCAGTTTGACATCCTGTAAGTAATTTGGTGAAGCATGGCACTAGTATCTCATTAGTCAGCATTCAATATTCTATTCATCAGCCTCAACATTTCAGCTTAGAGCAGAGCTAGCCTCACTATTTGACCTTGGTGACCTATCAACTTCAACATTCACCTCGGGTTCTAGAGGTAATAGAGAGTAAAAATGGAAAATATTATATTATGTTTCTCACATCTCAACCACATGAATACAATCCTACACATACATTAAAGTGGAAAGGCAACTATGGTAGCTATACAATTCTGTCCAAATAAATATGGTAGTTGATGATCAAAGCAATGCTGACTAGCTTTGGACAAATTTAGATTTACTTGAAGGAATTCGAGAAAAAGTATAGGTATGGATGGCTGCTTATCAATAAAGAGTGGTTCGATATTATAACTCCCACATCAAAAACAAAGAATTTATAAAGATTGGTGATCTGGTCCTCCGTCGAGCCAAAGTATTATAACTTACAGAATGCGGAAAGTTGGCACCTAAATGGAAAGGCCTTTATCAAGTAAATAAAATTATTAGACCTAAAACCCATAATCTACAATGATTGGATGGGACATCTTTATCACGATCATAAAATTCTAAAAATCTTTATATGTACTATCAATGATGTATGAATGTAGTAGCACCTACGACACCCAAATTGGTGCCAAAATGGATGAGGTAGGCTCAACTACTTGATCTGGTGGATCTTAATTTAAAATTTTAATACAATTATATCACTATCTATCTAACAAACTTTTCTAACAACCTAATTACTTTTATCTATAAAAGGAGCTACAAGGGGACCTCCAGAGGTATGCAAGGACTCTCTTTTTTTCTCTCCACTCCTTATCTGTTGCTTGAGATTGACTTGAGCATTGGAAAATCCCTGCTGAAGCCATCACTAATCAAAACTTTTTTTATAGATCACCTCTTCGAAAATAATGTGCCATCTGTCCAGCATCTCCGATCAATAGTTGAATCTTAGCATCAATAGTAGCTATACAATTGTGTCAAATAATCACAATCAAGTAAATATGGCAAGTTTGAATCTGAAATTTCTATAATCATGTGACCATAATAGTCATAATATTCGAACCATAAAATTTCTATAATCATTAATTATGCGACTGTATTAGTCATGATATTGATAGCTTATAATAATATTTACATTCTTCCTCAAACTCAAGATGGATGACTAGAAACAATCTTGAGTTTGGATATTAGGAGATGAAAAGGGAGTGGAGGATCAGTTTTGGTGAAAATATTAGTAAGTTGACCTGCAAAAGAAATAGAGTGAAGATGTAAAGTTTCATAAAGTAGATGGTGATGCATAAAGTGATGGTTAATCTCCATATGCTTGTTTATTTATGAAAAATATCATTATGAGCTATCTCGATTGCACTTTGATTGTCATAGTATAATGGAGTAGAAGTAGTGCATCAAACACTTATATCTTGTAATGATCAACCTGACAATATCAGTTTAGCATGGTATTTACAAGAGCATGATATTCAGTTTCAGTACTTAATCGGGTAACTATCATTTATTTCTTGCTTCTCCAAGAAATAAGAAAATCTCCAAGTAAGAAATAATACCCAATTATTGATCGATGGTTAGTTGGATCATCTACCCAACCAGCATTAAAAAATTAAAGCATGTAGTTCTGATTGAGTTGACAAATATAAGCTATGAAATATTATCCTCTTTATATACCATAGGATATAAGTCACTGCTGCATAATGCAGGAAGCATAGTATAGATAAAAAAATTGACTCACCAGATGTACTGCATAAAAAATATCTGGTCTAGTAATAGTGAGATAAATCAAATTACCAACCAATTATCAACAAAGAGTAGGATCAATTAGTAGCTCTCCATCTATAACAAAGAGTTTGGTATTAGTCTTAATGCGAGTGTCAACTGCTCTGTTATAAGCCAATCTTGCTGGAGCAAGAAGATCAGAAGTATACTTGACTTGTGAGAGATAAAGTCCATCATTAGATGTTGAGATTTCAAGATCCAGAAAGTAATAAAGAGAACCTAAGTCTTTCATCTCAAACTATCTATTGAGAGAATGCTTCATATTATAAATACCTCTAGTATTATCTTCAGTAATGATTATATATCCATATAAATTAGAAGTAAAAAGAGTCCACTAGAAGTCTTGCAAGTAAAAAGTACAAAATCATGAGTATTAATAATAAAGCCAAATTGAGTAATGGTGGAGCTAAACTTTACAAACTAAGCACGGGAAGCCTGTTTAAGACCATATAATGCTCGACGTAGTCGATAAACAGTGTTAGGAGGATGAGCATACCCAAGAGGAGATTGCAAGAAAATATCTTCTTCTAGATCATCATTAGGAAAAGTGTTTTTAATATCCATCTGAGAGAGAAACCATTTTCTAATAGCAATGACAACTAACAAAGAACGAACTGATATTAATTTAGCAACCGAAGCAAAGATCTCCTCATAATCAATTTCATACTCCTGGATAAATTCTTTTGTCACTAGACATTCCTTGTAACGCTCAACTGTACCATCTGATTGAGTTTTGATCTTGTATACCCATTTACATCCTACCATAGACTTGTTAGAAGATAGCTCAACTAGGTCCCACGTGTGAGTTTTAATGAGAGTATTAAGATCCTTAATTATAGCTTTTTTGTCAAAGAGGATTAGATGAGGCCTCACGGAATGATTGAGGCTCATGTAAAGTAGCTAATGTAAAATAATAATGCTAATCATCAAGATGTGAGGGTAGAGATCTTACTCCGATGGAATGATGAGGCATGGCTTGTAACCCAAGAGTGTCAACATGATCCACTGACAGTTCAGATATAATGAGGTCGATTGAGATGGTGCAAGGAGGAGATATCTCTTCATCATTTATATAATATTTAGAAAAAAGATTAATAGTAGGGTCAGTGAAAAAGGATAAATAGGAAGTATTGTAAAACTCAAAAAAAAAATAATTTATGTTCCCAAAAAATCACATGAAGCAAAATTCTAAGATGTTTAGATATTGGATCATAGCACCTATATCCCTTATGTTCGATTCTATATCCGAGAAAATAATAAAGATGAGAGTGAGGCTCAAGTTTGGTAAGTTCATGAAATTGGAGCAAAATAAAACGAGCACAACCAAAAATTTTTAGATAAGAGTAGTTAGGACTAGAACCATATAGACGCTTATGTAGGGACTAATTATGAATGACTAGTGAGGAAACACGATTTATAATATAGACTATGGTCAACATGGTCTCCCTAAAATTATTCTGAAGTTGAAGCAGAAATAAGTAAAGCTCTAGTGGTGTCAAGAATATGTCTAAGTTTGCACTCGGTGTGACCATTTTGTTTGGAGGTACTAAGACATGAAAAATAAGAACAAGTTCCTTCACTTCTAAAAAAGGCAAGTGTACACTCGGACTTTCATTCTTGTACATTATTAGATCAAAAAATTTTGATGGTTTGAGAAAATTGGATGTGAATCATTTTTGTAAATTATTAATAAATATCAAAAAGCTTGGATCCATGTCTCATTAAATAAACCCAAGTATAATAAAAAAAATCATCAATGAAAATTATAAAGTAATGAGAGCCACTAATAATAGGAATAGGGGTTGATCCCTATATGCCTGAGTGAACCAAGTCAAAGGGCGCTAATGTAATGGATTCACTTTTATTAAAAACCAAAGCATGTTTCTTAATTGCCAAGTTGACACCCAATATAATCAAAATTTTTAGAAATAATATA
Source organism: Cocos nucifera (assembly GCA_006176705.1). Taxonomy (NCBI): domain Eukaryota; kingdom Viridiplantae; phylum Streptophyta; class Magnoliopsida; order Arecales; family Arecaceae; genus Cocos; species Cocos nucifera. Next base: position 581,597 of record QRFJ01001184.1, read on the forward strand.
CCTTAATTGACTATTAGAAACTAAAGAGTATGAACGAGATAAAGATGCATGACCTAAATGAGAGTGCCACAATTCTAAAGGTATGAATGAGCTAGTAGAGGCTACAAAGAAGAAATGGCTTGGAACATGAAATAATGAGAGTTCAAATATCCATCCAATTTTATAGCCTATCCCAATGCCCTGTCTTGTTTGTGGATCCTAATAAGAGAATATGATTTAGTCTAAGTGAAAGTTGTTGAAAAATATATCCTAAAGTCAATTATCTAAGTTATAGACGGTTGAGCTTATTATAATTTATACACAAATAATTAAATAAATAAAATATTATTTAGGCTTTTCATTACTTGTAGTGCATTTTTCTTTATGAACTCTTTTATAATGAAGTTCTTAGGACTATTTAGAATCGATAAAGAATTTATTGTTTAGTCCTTAAATCTATTCACGATCAAATGATACATTATTATCTAGGACGATAATGTTTATCGAGTGTAGGTCATTGTATACTATAGGTTGGTTGTCCTCTTAACCAAAAAGTGTGAAGATATTGGTATGGCATGCAGGTAAAATATAAAAGAATATTTTACTGAATGTGACCTAACTATGGAGCTTTTTGCTGTCAAGAGTTGCTTACGAAGAATATAAGTATCCTTTAGATTTGAGATCACTATAAATGAATTGCAAATAATTCACTGTACTTTGGTGCTAGATTATTTGAATTTCTAATTTAGTTAAAAAAAATTTCTGGATGCAGTCAAGTACTGGTTAAGTCAATGCATGAGTTAAGATGTGATTGACCACTTTCAGATCTTGGAGATAATGTATCACTATATTTTAATTTAGCAAAATCTCAACTGAGTTAATCTATATGATGGATATTAAAATTTGAAATACAATATGGATAACTTATTCAGAGCTAATAGTTAAACCCTAAGTCATCCTTTGAGTATTGAGGTCAAGGGGATAAATTATACGATAACTATATGCCACAAGTTCATGGATGTTGCATTGTGACTATTTGATCTATCCGAACGTCAGATATCATTGCTAGATGGTCACGTCGATTGATATAGAAATTAGTTTATGTGCTACTGGCTTAGTATTCGAATCTATGTGATTATATACAATAGAAGTTTCTATCTGATCTGATGGCTGATCAAGAGTTTCAATAATCTGAGACTCTATAATCGAGAATCCTACTGGATTGGGACTCTATCTTCCTAAGTTCCACTGGATTGGAACTCTATCATTATTGGAGGATTAATTAGCAATTAAATTACTATTGTTGAAAAATGTATCCTAAAGCCAATCGTTTAGGTTATAGATGGTTGAGCTTATTATAATTTATTCATGAATTATTAAATAAATAAATTATTATTTTAATTTTTCATCACTTCTTGTGCATCTTTTTTTATGAATTTTTTATGATAAAGTTCTTAAGACTATTTAAAATTGATAAAAGAGAATTCGTTTAGTCCTTAAATCAGTTCGTGATCAAATGATACGTTGTTACCTAGGACGATAATGTTTATCGAGTGAAGATTTGTGTGTGCCATATGGATTGATTGTCCTCTTAAAAAAAGAGTATGGAGACACTGGTATGGCATATAAGTAAAATATAGCGGTATATTTTACTGAACACGATTTAACTATGAAGCATTTTACTATGAAGAGTTGCTTATGAAGGATATGGGTATAAGTATCCCTTAGACTAGAGATTACCATGGTGACTTGCAAGCAACTTACTACATTTTGGTGCCGGACTATCTAAATTTTTAATTCAGTGATAGAAGATTTTTGGGTGTAGTTAAGTATTTATTAAGTTGGTGTGTGAGTCAAAATGGGATTAACCGCTCCAAGAGCTTAGAGATAATGCATCGTTGTATTTCAATTGAGCAAAACTTTGGCTGGGATAATCCATATGATGGATATTAAAATTTAAAATATAATATGGATGACTTATTCAGAGTTGATAGTTAAATCCTAGGTCATCATTTGAGTATTGAGGTTAAGAAGATAAATTATACTATAATCTATGCCACATGTTCATGGATATTGCATTATAAATTTTTGATCTATCTAGATGTTGGGTACTATTGTTAGATGGTTATATTAATTAGTATGAAAATTAGTTCCTGTGCTACTGGCTTAGTATTCGAATTTATGGAATTACACACAATAAAATTTTTTACCTAATTTGATAGCTGATCAAGAGTCCTATTAGACTAAAATTCTATGATCAGAAGCCTTATTAGACTAGAACTCTATCATTATTAGAGGATTAATTAGTAATTAGATTGCTAATTAGCTTAATTTGATTAATCAATGAGGTTTGGATCAAATCTAATTAAATTAGATTCAATTTGGTTTGATCTGATTAGATTATGAGATGATCAATTACTAAAGAAGATTAATCCCTGATTTGATCAAGGCTTGAATTTAATTAATTTTTAATTTAATTATAATTTAATTAAGATGATTTAAGCCTAATTTAATTGGATTTATTTTGATCTAATTGGGTTTGGCCAAATATATTTGAATTGAGACCTAATTGGATAAACTAGAGAGTCCAATTAGATTGGACCTTATCCCTTGCACCTCGACCTTTGACCACCGCTCACCTTCATGGAGATTCAGATTTTATGTGAATAATTTTCCATGTCTAAGAAGGTTATTGGCACCTCATTTCTCTCCCCTTGACTTGATCTAAATGTTGGATAAGGTTTAGAGTCTATCTTGAATTTTGAATTCAAGATAGGTGGTTGGAGGTTGGAACTAATTCAACCTTCCTTCCTTATCTCCTTTCCGTGCCTCCTACCCTTTGTTGCCCATTGTAATATCAGATTATGAGTGGGGATGTGCTAGAGGGAAGAGTACTTCTAGAGAAGAAACTCTGGGTGTTGGGGTGTTGGTTTCTGGGCGTAAGAAAAGTTCAAGATAGACAAACTTTGCACCAATTTTTTTTTTCCTTCCTATCTTAGGCCTCCTTTTAAATGGTTTAAATAGTATGCATATGTGAAACCTAAGAAAGTGCTTCTTAGCGAAACAGAGAAAGTGGCATGAGGAAAAGAGATTGAGTGCTGTGAATGTCAGATCTCCACCTAACTTTCCACACCTTCTTGTTATCCTCCTTTGAGTCTCTTCTGATCTTCTGGAGTATCCCATGATCGAAAAAAGAAGATCGATTGAGATCGATCTAAATCGATCATTGAAAATTTCAGTGAGAAGCTAGCACTTCGATAAAGCTGATTGGGATCAGGAGTTTCGTATGGATGATCCATAGAGACCGAATGATTTATGCGACTGCATTACAACATGAGGAGCTCCAGTCCATGATTTTTAGTTGCGGAGATCATCTACCGGTACTCAAGTATCGTGTTCTGAATATGTGTAGAATAGTAAATGTGATTTACTATTCTTTACTTTCAATATTTCTTATACATATATATCATATCAAGATTCTACCATAAAGTGTTTATGTGATTAGATCATATGCATTGTAGATTAATTAGATTAATCTTAGTTTTTCAATGTAAATTATTTGAAAAAAATTTGAAATACATGCTAGAAATCCCTGCAAGTTTTCTTCAAGTCAAACCCACATTCATAAAGTTGTCTAGTAGAAAGCAAGTTTAAGACAAGCTTGGAAACATGGTAGACTTTAAGAAGAGAGAGGTTATTAGTGGAAATGGATCCTAAACTGATGGTAGACATGGTTGAACCATCGACAGTTTGAATAGTAGGTCCATTAGAAATAGAAGACAGTAAAAAAAAAATGGGATTAGGGGTTATATGGTTAGAACAGGTTGAATCAATGAACCAAGAAGTATTACCTAAGGTTATTGAGGGGGCAGAAGATGACTGAGTGTTATTAGGAGATAGAACCTGTAAAATGAGTGCCTCAAGATCAGATGCGGTGAGAGAAGCAAGAGGGGTATGCTCAGATTTATGCTCCTTAGATGAAGTTGAAGTAGATCTAGAATCTCTAGGAGAATCAGCAATTGCAGTAGTGTGCTGATAAGAGTTGGATTTATTAAGCTTTTTACAAAAGTCAATAGTATACTCTAGAGTATGATAATAAGCACGTAAGTAGTTAAATTTGTTAGCACATCAAGTGTTCGGGCAATCTATTTTAGTCGAGTTGCCCAATTTTCTATTCTATGCCAAGAAAGTTGTGACTAGAACACTATGTTGCTTCTAAAAATGTATAGAATGGAGGCGTGTTTCCTCAAATTTTTAGTCTATAAGAGTGGTATGAACGGATGGTAAAGGAGTTGGATATAGGATAGATGTCCTAACAAGCTCAAAGTTATCTCTGAGTACCATAAAAAAATTAAGTTAAATAAAATCATGATAATTATTGAATAGGAGAATATCTTTGGAATGGGATAATTTCAACTCAAGTAGGGCCAATTGGTCCTAGATAAAAGACATCTGAGCATGAAACTTTGTAATGGATTGTCTAAGTTCCTGTCTTATATGCAGCAAATACTCATAAGTTGATATTGATGAGCAAAATCAGAGGAAACATGTCATTTTGCCAAGAAGTCTCAAACCTCTTTTGCAGTATCAAAATTACAAACTGCATATTAATAGATGGGATAGAGGTATTAGCAAACCATGTGATAATTTTAAAATTGATTCCTTCCCAATCTTGCAGTCGAGCATGAAAGGTCTTATCATCCTCATTCTTTTCCTTTTTAGGTACTTTAAGATCACCATTAATATATTTTTAAAATTTTCATTTGCATAAAAAATTATGCATGCTTTGAGCCCAATGAAGATAATTATTGCGGTCAAGAAGGATTGAAGAGGCCAAGAGATGTCAGTTTGCATTAAAAGGTGAGTCAAATATTGAACTAGGAGACAAAATGAAAACAAGAATCGGTCAAAAAAAAAAAAAAAAAAAAGGGTGAACAAGAAACATGCTCGAATGGTGTTGCAATAAAAATGGATAGAATAGGCCATTAGTGCGATGTTGCCTGGCGACATATGAAGACGACCGACAATGAGGGTGATGATGATGCCAATGAACAAAACCTCAAGGACGGTGGAAAATTGTTTAACCGAGAAAACATTCATCACACCAAAATTATTATCTCTGACACCATAAAAATAAAAAATATTATATTATATTTCTCATATCTCAATGATATGAATACAATCCTATATATACACTAATAATTATATCCAATAATTATAATCAAAAAAATATGACAAAATTGACTTTGAAATTTTTATAGTCATGCGGTCATAATAATCGTGATATTGATAGCTCATAATAATATTTACAAAGAAAATCTTTCTACGATGCTGGACCCATCCTACTGTCGCACTAGGCTCAAGGTGGTGAACACTAAACACCACTCCTCACCCTTACCACTCTCAGCAGTGACTCAGGAAGGTGGCTACATAAATCCAGCATCCATAACCGCTACCACGGCGTCTTTTGCATCCAAAAGTTTCATTCCCTTTCTCCTCCTTTTGTTACTCGTCTCTTTTATCTTGATATAGCTTTAGTTATGTCGGTGTAGAAGGTTGCGGGCCTCTCAAATTTTCTTTGTCATCTAGACTTGATCAACTTCCAAATGGACAGGTTTCAAGAACCTGGCCTACGGGCCGAAACCGGGCTTATTTTGTTTGGCCCAAACGTTTACTCCTGAGCCTGTTAATACCTTGGGATATTTCGACTGTTAGGCCAATTATTGGAAATCAGATGAGAAGCTTAGCCGACAGCTAGGGTTATCAGGCACCTCTGTTTCCTCGTCTCAAAGGTTTTATGCGTTCATGGGGAGTAAAATTTTGCTCTAGAGTAGACCTCATGCTTGCAAACTAGGAGTCGGCGGCATTATTTTTTTGAGCATGCCCCATCCTATGGACCATAGATATCTTTAATGCCATGACTCCAACTTTGTAATCTTCTATCAGACCATGACTTCATTACAATCTAGCATCTCTTATCGTTTTCGATCTTAAATGTTCTCTTGCCAGATCCGTATCCATTCTTTAATGGTTGGGTTTGGTGGGTTGCGTCTTCCCTCAGGCACCTTCCATGAGACCACAAGGGATGCCCATAGAACGCAAGGAAAGAAAATGAGAACTATTATTTGTGGCCAAGTTCCTTCACTTATTGGTGGAAAAGTCTACAACTCGTTCCTGTTAGGAAAATACTCTTTTAAGTTGTGTCTGCTTTATTACCAAAAAAAAAAAAAGGTTGTCTGCTTCCTTTCTCTGCTAAAAGAATGTTCTTTGCTTAGCACCACCTCATTACCATGTAGATACAAAGCTAAAAAGGAGAAGAATTGCGGGTATATTAAAAAAGCCAGCTTCTATGCTTTTAGTATTCATATAAGTAATCAGACTGTATACATGTGTGACTATAAAAATTAATCATTGAGAAAGCTTCTAGGCCCTCTCTTTTGTCAAAGCAAACTCTATGACTTTCTTTTTCTATGATTTATATAAGGCATGCTATATACATTTACAAGTGGACATGGGGTTGTTTCCCTTCCGTCATTTTTAGAGAAAATAACACAAAAATTCGATCCCTTTGTATCTATCGTCCTATCGGGGAAACTAGAAGTACTCCTTGTGGAAGTGGAAGCGTGTCGTAGTTTTTTGGCACATCTCATGCGATAATCTTTTTAGCTCTTTGGCTAATATGGGTGTGCCACAGTAGAATACACCTGCATGAACCATAAACCTTCATGAGATTCTATTTTGTTTTTTTTATAAATTAAAATAATAATGGATTAGATGTTTGTTTCTATTTAATTGAAGGTAGTTTCATGTTTCCTAGAGTAGGTAATGATTGGATGGATAATTCATAGAGTCGATAGATGTAACCAAGGTTCGCCATTTGGTACCGGACCGATAAAATCTCACTATAATGCCAATATATGGTATGGTACGGTATGCTCGTATCGATATAGAATAGTTCGGCATACCGATATGATATGGTACATGCCCCGTATCGTCTAATACGGGGTGGGATGGCGAACCATGGATGTAACAACGGAGGCCATATCTTGTCATCTTTTTGAGCAAAATCATACCTCTTGTGTTTTTTTGAAAGACCTTATACCCACTTGTTATCATCTCTTGAGTAGGTTTTCTTTGTTATTTGCTTACAAATATCAAATCATCCTCTTAAGAAGGTTCTCAATTGATGGGTGAAATTTATTACCTACTGTGGCACCAGGATGCTTGGAAGCTATTTTAGCAAATACTTCTTTCCAGTTTGGCCTTGCAAAGTGCGTTCTCACCTGCCAAATGATGAATTCAGCAATCCTAAGTTAGACCGAATGGAATAACAAACTCTGATTGCTAAGTAAAGCCCATACAGACAGATCCAGTTAGTAAATTCTTCTAAGACATTCATTCTATTATGATGCTTATTTTAACATGAGTTGTTTATATTCTAATTTTGCACCTTATGACCAAAGTAGCATCGAGATTTGTCTGATTTCATAATCTGCATTCAGGTTTTGCCCACTTGGTTAAAATCCTGGAGTTGATTTTGTTAATAGAAATTCAGGGATCAGGTTTTAGAAGAAAAAAATTCTTGTATTTAGGAGTGTAAGACGATCTACTTGGTAACCAAACTCTTAAACTGGGATCATTAGAAGACACTTACTCAAGTGTATGTGTACAACTAGGTGAACTTTCTTAAATAGAAAAAGCACCGAGCTTTCTAATTCCTTGGAAATAATTGATCAAAAGTTTGATTTTGGAAGATTTATGGTAACCTCAAATGCCTGTAGAGCTTGATCACCTTGTCCCAAAAATATCCAAATCCCTTAGTGATCAATGGTGTCTCTTTTGTTCTCGTTAGCAATCCTTTCCAAGTCTTCTATTATTATCTCCATATTAATTTTGTTCTTAAAAAGAATGTTACCCGGGTTCCTGAGACGATGTCAACACCATGCTTAGCATGATTGAGGGCCTGCACCATTGTAAGTAGAGTTGTCCTGGCATCACCCTCCTCATAAACACTCGTCAAATAGTTATGCAACTCTATCACACCCTGTTTCAACCACAAAAAAGAAAGTGTAGATCTCTTCTCAGTGTCTCTGCCTTGAAATAGAACTTCTTCAATAATTTAATTAATTTACACTTCTAAATTGGAAAAATTACTCAGGAAAAAAAGAAAACCACCTCTTTTGCAACCCAGTACAAAAGCTTACCTTTTTATCCATTTCAGCAACATCATTCATTACGCCTTTGAACCATTCAAAAGATCCTGGCTCTCTTGTAACCCAGTAGAAATACGCCCTGGTGGTCCTATATGGCCTTTTCTTGCTGCTACTGGATGTAGAGAAGCTGAAGCTATTGCTGCTGTCCTCTGATCTGCTAGTCTCCAATGCTAAATCCTAACAATTTCACACAAACACAATATCATCGATAACAATATCTCATAAGAAATTCTGGTTAAAATTTTCAAATCAGATCCTTTTCCCACAAAACATGGGTGCAGCTACAAAGCACAATCTTAAGTTGAAAGAGCTCAACCTACAGGAAGAGCTGCGAAAAACTAAATGAAAATATTGAACAAATTCTATGATTGGCTATCAACTTTACGCTGATGCTATAGACATTAGTGTTTGATTCCTGGACAAGACAATTAATTTATGCAAAAAGGGAGCCATTAAGGAAAATCTATCTCATACACCAAAAACTAAATTATGTAAGAAATGAACAGACCCTCCAATAAACCTGGAAATAGTCTTAGGTTCATATCCAAAGTGCCAATATTCAAAACATTGTTCTATGTTCATAGAAAACATAATAGGAGTGGAAGTTCACCATTAGTTCCTCTGCAAGTTTAATGTTGTTGAGCAGGTCTCTGAGTATGCTTATGAAAGGTGTGGCTCCAATTCCAAGCCCCACCAGAAGTAGAACATCATAGTTCCGAAAGTCCTGCGCCGGGGCACCATATGGGCCATCCACAAGCAATCTTGGCAAGCTGAATGAAATTTCATTAGAATTATGTCATCATATGACCAGCCAGAGAGCAATGAAGATCCTTGCATGTCATCATATTACCGACTAGCTAACCTTCTTTGATCCATCGAGCCTATCTCGTTAAATGTGGCTCTTCCTATGGAACGTGGTGAGAAGTAGTTCTCTAGGAAAATGCGCTTGAGCTCCTGCGTCCAGTCGCCACTGGTTCGGATGTGGACACTCAGGTAATCATCCCCAGGAGCTGAAGTGATGGAGAAAGGGTGCCTGTTGTGGTGCAAAGGCAGCATGGTGAGTTTCTTAGCATGTTATATATGAATTCCAACTAGAGCAGAGATGGAGACATCGGCCGAGGTACAAACCATTCAAATGGGGAGATTGTGGGACATTGGAGGAATATGTATTGCCCACTTCTATAGCGAAATCCATGTGGCTTTGACATCGTCAAGGTCAAGACACTTCCCGGCAGTAACGATACCTGCATGGAACAATTGGTATATAATGAAATGGAAATTTGAAAACATAAATGTTAATTTTACTTTTTCAGAAGTTTTTTCGGGTAGTTTTAAACATTTGAATTTACTGAATACATGGAGAAAAATAGAAATCATGGCAGAAATATTTCAAAATTTATATAATAAGTGAAAAATTATAAAGAGTTTTTTGTAGTGATTTGTAGTACGTCATGACCATATCGGTAATGCTGGTTAAATTAAACTACCAAAAATGATAAATGAGATAAACCAAACAAGGTAGTGATGAGAGGAACAATATAATACCTTTAAAATCTTAACAGAATAAGCCTTGGAACGAAAGGCTCGTAGAGTTCGCTCTCCTACATACAGCAGCAAGGGAACCGAGAGGTACATCCATGTCTGCCAAAACAGTAAATCGAATTCTTAGCGGTCCAAATAATTAGCCCAACTAATATCAACTAGCAGTGTAGCCCCCATGGAACACAAAATATGTGGATATGATGGCCATAGCAAGATTAATCTCCTTAGTTATTGTAGCATGTGGGTGTGTTTATAGATCACAACTGATTTACCAGAGATATTTTTGAGAGAAATTTATATACAAGACCTACAAACAAACCATACTTTAGTCACTTTCCAGGCATTATTTTTAATACTTCTAGCAGTGAAGCAGACATTTCCTACAATTGTCATCCTAAAATATTTCATATTTTTGAGATGCTTTCTTCCAGTCTTTCAGTACATCCACTCGAGAAAGGTGAGTCCAGTCTATGTTCAATGGGCGATATGCAAAGACGGTGGGCCATTATCCCCATTCAAAAAGGCTTCTTACATAAACTAATATCTAGCTAGATTCCAGCTCATGTGAATGATGGCCGAAGGTCTAGAGGGAGCTTTAGTGGTCACTAAAAATATTGGAGTCGGGCCACCCACCATGTGATGATGAGCAATCCTTGTCAAAGAATACAAGTGGTTGATCATGGGGATCACCGATGGGTTCGGGTTGTATATTTCGCGCGAAAGAATGATCGATCATCTTCCACGACATAAACCATTAGATCATATCTCCAACAAATCTCAAAACACCATGACCCTTTCTTGCATAGATTTTAAAGCAGCTATGTCGCCATCTAGCAGTTGACGTCACCAAAGAAGGCAAATCATGGCCATTCAAAGGCGATACAACCCAAACCCATCACTATTATAAAGCTGTGCACAAGCCATAACAATTCAAAGTTTGTTGAAACTAAATTTTCAAATGTCATTTCATCCGAGAAAGCGTTATTCCAAAAAACGTGCCTGTTTATTTTACTGCATCTGGGCCATCTGCAGCGACTAGGCTTGCATGATGCTCCTATCATATGTGGTCCAGAAGGAACAACTCTTATCACAAAGCGGAAATCCATGCATTAAAACATGTTATAAATATTTTTACCCAAAAAACATGTTTTGTATTACTTGTTGACCAACCAGCCTGTTGGTTGACTGGCAGCTAGCTTTCATCAACGGAATACACCTTGGGTTAACCAGTCATATATAGGATGTCCGTATTACCTAATTCAAACTGCACTATTGTATATTATTACTCCAGAATTTCTAAGCGATGTAGAATATTAGTTCGTAGCAGCCAACAAGATACCATGTCACACGCCAAAGTCAGAGGACGCGGGCTGCTTAGCTGGCTGGCTGCTAATTTTATGCTTATTTTCAAACAAGATACCATGTCTTATACCAAAGTCAAGGGGCGCAGGCTTTCAGCTGGCTGCTAATCTTATGCATACTTTCTGCGTCACTCGAAGATCTCCAGATCTAAGGAGAAATTATATCCTACTGCATGTGCACCACGCCAATCACATCGTCTCCTTCCTATGGGCCATGGGAAGTCACGAACGAGAAGAGGTGATTGACGTGGCGCACCGCCACGTGGTGCGAGTGTAATTTCTCCAGATTTAGGCCCACCTCTAAGCCGAAAGGGACGTGCCAACCTCATCGATCTGTTTTTATCTAAAATTGTTATATACTGTTGTAATAAAGATAACAGTGTCAATTGTACTGTTATTGAAGCAGATAAAACTTATATATTAGATATCATGGAACAGTATCTGAAGTTTGGGGTGTTATCGTGAGAGCTCACCGTTCTCTGGTACCATTTGTGGACGAGGAACATGTAGTAGCCGTGGACGACGAGGAGGCCGTAAGCGACGGCGAGGAGGTGGTGGGAGTACCAGAAGGCGTTGAACCCGGTCAGCCGGTTCAGCGGGAACGGCAGCCTCCCCCCATTCTTCCTGAACCGGTGGGTCGCCAGCGTGAACGACACCGCCATGAGCACCACCATCCCAACACCCGTCACGCCCTCCACCCCGGTCAGGAGGCCCCTGTACGTGGGCTTCACCGGCCCGAAGTCACGTGCCACCAGCCTGTACTTCTTCGGGGAGGCCCCGATCACGCGTGGGAAGTCGCACGCCAGATGGTTCCCCGCGTGTAGCAGCGTTCCGATCACTATCGCCGTCGCGATCATCTAATCATTTGACAAATTTGAATAAATCGAAACGGGAAAATAAAGTTAATTTAAGCATCAGCCGCCGTCGTCCGACCAAGAATCAACGGTGGGTGATTGGACGGTAGGATTGGGAGTGTAAGTGGGACCCACGGATGGCTCGGTCACCTACCGCTGATTTTGGAGACCCACCTCAGCGGACGGTAGGAAGCAGAGGCGCCTCCGACGTCCCACCAACCACGACGACGATGACGCTAGATCGGGTGACCAGATAGACCAGCACACAGCTGGTGGAGACTATTTGGAGCTGGTATATCTGTGGGACCCACAGTAATTTTCAGGGCTTGCCGGTCAGAAAGCCTCAGCGGCGTAGCGACAATTTGCGAACACTTATTTGCTGGTGTCACGCATTGACGGCAAAGAAGTGGGATCCTAGGCCCACCTGATGGGCTGGATTCCACTTGGCAGAGCCACGTCTTGGGCCAATCACAGCATGCCACATCAGCAAATAGAACCCTAAAAAGTTTGTCTTCTTGCCACTTTGCGAGGCAGAGACGCAGTCCCAGTTTTCTACTCACGGCGTTTCGGTAAGGCAAGAAGGCAGGGGTAAATTCAAGAACAGATGGAAGAGCGTAGAATCCGGGGTAGTAGTTGGGATCTACCTTGTGGAAGGTGATGCTGTCGTCGAAGGGAACGAAGAGGCGGACCCGAGTGGAGCGGAGCCAGGTGAGGGTATTCCGGCAGACGGGGAGAAGCACGAGGGCCATGTTGAGCTTGAGCGTCTCTGCGGCCCCCTTCGCCGTCGTGAGGCAGTAACCCATCACATGGAACGCCGCCCGCCGCCGGTACTGGACGAATTTCCACACGAATAGCCCCGCCATCGCCACCACCCACAGCGCCACCACCCACGCCCTCCGCCAGTTCTCCTGCACCGCAAGCCTCGCCGCCGCCGCCATTCTTCGCCAGCCGCAGCTCCTCCGGTGGCCCCTCGGCCCCCCGCTGGTGATGTTCTGGCTCCACCCGGCGCCGCTCGCCGTGCTCAGCGGACGGCTGTAGTTCATGTAGTTGTCCCTTTGGAGCAGCAACGCCTCCAGCTGCCATAGCTACCAAAGAACAATAAAACAGGGAACGGCAACAAGCAGCCAATCAGCACCCGACACTCCTCATGATCGGTAGCCTATCTATATCATGTTTAACCCATTTTTGGTTCGGTCCTTCCGGTATCCAGCTGAATTAAATCGAAGGATCGGAAGGAAGGGATTGTGGTGGTTCCGAACCCGTTATGTCTTGGGCTTGTAATTTGATGGTTTTCTAGAGCTATTTTAGGTTTACCTCGATGTACCCAAGGTTTTCTGGATCCAGCTCCTCCATGATCAGCGCAGCGTACTCCTCCGCCTGTTCCTTAAGCTTCGACAGTTTGTTCGCCGAGGCGCTGAGAACTATCAACTGAAACCGCAACAATCGCCCATAAAAACCGTCAACAATTACTAAAATTGAATTCCACTAAAATTATAGTCATCAAAATTAACTCACCTCCTGTACTTCCTTTCTCGTTATTCTCCCATCCACGTTGGTGTCCACTCTATAATAATGAAGAGATTATTTATATTATACTTTTTAAAAGAAATTTTATTATCGTGAGTGGCACTTTTTTTCTTTTTATATTTTATTAAAAAAAAAAAAAAAAAGGAAAAGAAAGAGAACGAGGCGTCGTACATGTCGAAAAAGATTTGGAGTCGGGCATCGAAGCTTTGATCAGATATTTGGACCCAGAAATCGTGCAGTTCCTCCTTGGTTATTCTCTCCAGACTTTGCCGCCGCCGTCGCGCCAACGCGTCGAATAACCCTACAGCGAACTCCTTTGAGTCCACCATCCCTGTCAACCAAATCACCGCTCCCACCGGTTATCCCCCGCTTCCGTCACTGGGCGGTCACCCGACCCCATTTCTCAAACGAAGAATACGAATCGAGAGAGAGTGAGAGAGAAGAAAGAAGAGACCTATACACTCCCCGAAGTCGTCACGGGAGAGCAAACCGTCCTTGGCGAGCGACGCGAACCGCTCCTCCACCCGCCGCCAGAGCTCCGCCGCCCCGACCGACCCCGTTGTCCGGCTTATAAACCGGAGCCCCTTCAGCGCCCGCTGCGCCCCGGACCTCGTCCGGTCCAGCCGCGCCTGCCTCCGCCGCGCGTCCCGCGCCGCTAGGGCCGACTCCTTCGCCGGCACCGGTGACGGCGATCGCGACCGCCGCGGCGATGGCGACTTCAGCCACGCGAACTTCCGCCGGATCCGCGACGCCGTCGACGAACTCCGGCTCAGGCTCCCCCCGGGGTCCGGATCGGCCACGGCGGCGGCGGCGCCGTACGTCGGTGTAACGCTCCGGACCACCATCGACTCCTCGTCCAGCTCCAGCATCACTTCCACCAGCTCGCTCTGGTCGTTGAGGAAGATCGGCAGCATTCCGCCGCCAGTCGCCGGGGAGAAGAGCTCGTCGCCGGAGTCTTGGTCCTCGGCGAGGAAGTCGGCGATTCGGCGGTGGCCGGACCGCCGGGAGCTGGTCCCCCCGGACGACGGTGTCTTCATCGATATCTTAGGTAAGATCAATTAATTCACTTCCGTCCGGCACTCTCTTCAATTATTGGCAGGTTTCTCCTTCGTCTTCTTCTTAAAACGAACTCCACACCACGAATTCAACGCTTGGGCGATGAGCTCCCACAGAGTGGTTGGGATTCGTTGTAGAAAATCTGAGTAAAAGAAAGAAAATGGTAAAAATTCCATAAAATATGACAAAAAAAACAGAGAATAGATTCAATATAAAATATTAAACGAGGAAAATTGGAACCCCATGCGGACATCCAATCTCCGCCGTAATTTCTCGATCTCATGGCTGCAGATCGATAAATCGAGGGACGTTTTGGTGGCGCAGGAAGAAGCTAAGTTAGGGGAGGTTCCTATTTTTTATTTCTATGTTTCTTTTCTTTCTTTCTTTCTTTTTTTTTTTTGAGCGAAGGGGGCTACGTATACCTCAGGCGCACGCCTCGATTGATCCATTCTACAGATCTACGGAGGAGATTCTGACACGTGCCTATAAAGAGCGGCGAGGGAGCAGGTGGTGAGGTGGTGATTCGTTTGGATTTTGGACGTTATGGTTTGGAGAGGTCACCGGCCGATGGCGGGGGTATTTATAAAGGGAGGTCAACCGCGGGTTGGCGGGAGGAGGGGTGGTCACCGGTGGTACCGGTAACCGCCGGTGACTTCCAAGCGGTGGTAGCGTAAGCTTTTCTTTTGGACAACATAAACCCTGGAATGAAGGGAATATTCTGCCATAATGGGATGCGGCAGAGAACTCTTTGGGGCATTTTAGTCATTTCGGCAGTGCTCGAGAAGTGGGTGGCAGTTGAGGCCTGAGGGCGGGGGTGGGGTAAATGACGGTGGGCAGATGGAGGGACAAGAATTTTGTGTTCCCAAATTGGCCCTACTCTCGTTACCATTTAAGAACGGAGAACTTCTAGACAATGTGGTCGGCAATTTGAGGAGCCTATTACTGGAGTCAGTTCATATTAGATCAAGGGTAATTTAGTCATCATGTTAATTTGCGTTGCTGCCTTCGTGAGCAATCAATTAGTTTAGTCACGGTTTTCTGACCCTCACCATCCTTGGAATCCAAAGGAGGTTTAAAAAAAAAAAAAAAAAAGAAGAATGTTCTAGAAACTTCTTAAACTTTTTTTAATTGTTTTATTATGTGTATTTTCTATAAAATTTAAAAAATGTAAATGGTTGAATTGGGAATAATATGCGGTCGACCAATTAAAATGGGTTTCGGATAGGGTAGTGCTCAAAATTCTAATCATCAAGTAACATCAGGTATGGTTGGAATGGCCCTCTAACATTTCATTAGTTTCAATTGCCACCATGAGTAAGTTGACAGGACCAATGTGCTTATCAATTAATAAAAAACTAACTTTTATAACTTTTTAGATCATGTTGTATCACCAAGTTAAAACTATATGAAAATTGAGGTAATCTGATGGCCAGCATTAATTATATATGCATGTTAACATCTTGGTTTAGGTAAAGTTTTATGAAGTTGGTTCTGTTTGATTCAATACAAGTATTTAGTTCTCGTTGTTATATCATTAATTGCAAGTCATAGTTAACAATTATCCAAACTATGGAAGACGAGATTTGGAGTTTAACCTTCTTTTTTTTTTTTAATAAAAAAACAGCCATTTTGTATCATGCAGTGGAAAATGATACGACACCCTAGTTAAATCCTAGTTACTTGTGCCAATGTAGCACTTTCTGTGCCATGCTATGATTCGACTACCTTCTCGTAAATTGCACAAACCCCGGCCTTTTGCAGTGCTAGCAAAGGAACAAAAATAAGAATTGGACGTGCTCATAAAATTTGGTCTTGCAACTTATCTTTCATAAGGAATACAGCATCTATATTTCCCACACTAATAGCGGTAGTTGGTTGTATGAGGGCACAAAACGTATGCAATGATGGCAGGATATGTAGTTTTGACTAGAACCCTCACAACTTGGCTACCTTGGAGAAATATATTCCATTGCCAGAAGGAAAAGGTTTTCTTGTATCTCTTTTATATAAAGAGGCGGGAATGCAGTCAGCAATGGATTTTGATTGAGGATTTGCAAAGACAAGGGAATAGTAGGCAAGCTCACCTGCACCATAGCTGCAAGAAAATGTGTGTGTGTGTGTGTGTGAAAGAGAGAGAGAGAGAGAGTTGGGACTTGAGCGATGAAGAATGAGACGGTAGGAACAGGAGTGTAGGGTTATTGGAGAGCTCCGAGCATTCAGAGATGGAGGATGGAAGGTTCAACCCTCGTTATGAGAAAGAAGGGCAGAAGGCCTCTGGCTTTAGAGGATAGAAGGTTGACCTAATTCAGTTGCGAGCCCAAACAAATACAGGGACGGCAATAAAAACTCATTTCATCCACCAACTTTATATAAGAGTAAATAAATGAATAAAAAAAAATACGTATACAAGTGATATAGTGTTAGCTAAGAGTATTCATGTGCATCAAAATTAGAAACGGTAGATACTAATTGGTTTGCAGGAGTGAAAAATAGATATTTAGATAAATCAACCAAAAATGTGATGGAACTGATCACTGTTACTTTTTTTTTTAATTAGTGAAATATTTAATGGTACAAGATTTCTAGATGAACAACTTCTATGTAAGAACAAAAAAATAATCTGGTATACCACCCTAACAAAATGAATGCTTTCCGGTGGTTGTTGGTCATATATGAAGTTCACAAGCCATCTTCTGCTGGCATGAGAATTTCTGGCTCCCCATTCACTAAATATCACATCAATTTCGAATAGTCACAACAACCATATGATATCATGCGGTAGGAGAAAATTTTTGTATGATTGAATAGGTAATCTCTATGTCAGCTTGGAGGTGGACAATCACTCGAGGGCCTGCAACCTGATATTTGCCAAAGATAATGGCTGGGGGGCTCAGGATGTTAGCCATCTTTTTGGCGAGCAGTTGGCGGACATGATTCTTGCTAACCCGATTACTGTCTATGAGAGGCAGCACTTGAGGGTGTGAGGGTGGTCTTGCTATCCTAAGGTTCCTACAAGGGATCTTATCGAGATGAGTAGGCCAACACTGAATAGGAGGATTAAGGCTGCTTGGATTTGAAAAGTGGCTGTCCATGCTAAGATCAGGCTCTTTCTTTGGAAGGTTACCTAGGATCGGCTTTTGACGAGGACACTTCTTAGAAATAGAGGTATGGAGATTCCGACTGCTTATTCAGTATGTGGTTTGGAGGATGAGTCGATAGAGCATGTCCTTCTCTGCTGTCTAAGAGCAAGTTTGATCTGGAGGATGGTTGGTGGTCTGTCTTGGGGGTGAGTAGTGGCTATTGGTTGAGTCTTTTCCTGGAGGCTATTCGACGAAGTTCGCTTGAGGATCGTAGGATGGCGTATATTGTCTATCAGATATGGTTGTTCAGGAATAATCTGGTCTTCGAAGCCGAGGTTGTGTTTGTACATTGAATTTTGGAGAGAGCTTGCTACTTTACAATGGAGTGTGGTCACTTCGATGCTGTTTGCTAGCCCCTTATCAACCCAAGTTCCTAGGACCCCCATTCTATGCCTGTAGTGACTCGTAGGGTATTTCTGATTTTCTAAGAGCCTCGTCCCTCAGGATTTGTTAGGGTAAACTTCGATGGCAGCGTCAGTGATGGCAAGGATGGTGCGAGCAATATCATCCAAGGTCTGGATGCTAGATTGTTGGCTGGCACTGATATTTGATCCTTCCATCTCTGAAGTTGAGTTTTGTATCGTGTGGGCTAGTATCATTTGTGCAAGGTAGGAGTTGCAAGTAGAGAGAGGATCTTTGTTGAGATGATTTTGCTACTATCATCGATTGGATCTTGGATGAGGCAAAGCATTTGGAAGTTTTCCCATTCATGCGTGACATCTAGAGGTCACTTCACTTTTTAGCTGCGATGTCTATTCAACATGTCTACCGGAAGATGAATAATACCATGGATTGGATGGCCTCTTTTATTACTGAGCATACTGGATTTTTGATATGACGTCAGGGCAACGATTGCCCTCAGGCTTGAGGGTTATTTTGAACTATGACTTCTTGGGCTGTACTCATATCTATTAAAATAGTGTGATCTTCTTGGTGTACTAAAAAAGTAAAAAAAAAAAAGAAAAAAAAAAAGGAGAGAGGTTATATCAACAATTATCTGATATTATTATGCGGTAGGAGAAAATTTTTGTTTGATTGAATAGGTAATTAATCCCTATTATCATTGCTGAAACAAAATTTAACTAGTTTCCTGTTGCAGGTTACCTATTTCGGTGGCACTATGAGTGATACATCTTGATTTAGGAAAGCATGCATTTGAGAGATCACATCCTTCCTTTCTCGACAATGACATGAATTCCTTGTCTCCATGACCTTTTCAGCGATTGTAGTAAAAAACAAACCTACTTATTTTTTGGTAAATTAAATAGTACAATATTTGTTACTTCAACCAGTGATGAGTAGTACTACCATCCAATGTTTCTAGTACGAATTTTGTTTATCGACGAATAAGACTTTGCTGAGGATTGAAAGGACCTGCAGGATAGGCAATCTGTGCGCATATTAGTTTTTTTTTTTTTGAATAAACTATAAAAACCTCTTTTGGATTTATGTATATTAATCTACATTAGTAAAACTATTTATCTCGTGTGATAAGTCGAAATTGTCCTTCGGTAAAGAAGAGGATGCGCATGTTTTTTATATCCTTAGATTGTTGTTATATCACTTAAAGTTATTTTTGTTCTTTTTAAAATTTTTTCTGACATCATATCTCATGTAAGATTAATAGTTTGGCTAATATTTTATTAAGTTATGAGCTAAGTATTTATTAATTTTTTTTTTAAAAAAATTATTCTTTCCTTTTCTTTATATTTGGTTGGCCATAGTTTTGTTTACCAATACCACCGGACTTTGATTTTCTTATTAGTTTGGGGTGGGTATATGATTCTACTAGGGCATCAGTCAAATTATATTAATTAAATCCCAGCTGTACCAGAAGTGGCTTGATCCGTTGCTGGCCTAGGTAATATAGAGAACATATAATATATAAGGTAGGGAATAACCCCTCCTAATCTAAATTATACAGGTGCCTTTTCTGAAAAAAATTACATGGGCAATGAGTGGTTTTCTTTCTGCTAATCATTGCAGTTAATCTATTCCATAGGAGTAGAGGACAGTGGATAAAGCGATAGAAAAATTATCAAAAAAATAAAATAAGGAGGCAGGCAATGGCCATGTCTTCTCTCAGCGTTGGAAGCACGATCTGAACGCGGTGCTTGGGCAATATGAAAAAGGAACTATATCTTATTTTGGCCTACACGGTCTAATAAAAAATTTAACCAAGATAAAATTTAAGTCCAGACTCCAGATTAAAACAAGAAAATTTTTTTTTTCTTTCTTTCTTTCCAGCAAACTGGTTGGTACCTTCAAATCGAACAACTTTGTGACATCATAATTTTATGTAACGTTTATTTATACAAGGCAAGCACTCTCTATCGTAATTGCCTGAGCACTGTAATCCTACGATATTATTTCCTATTCGTTTTTTCGTTTCAAAATATCCTTAGTAGTGGCTTATTAGAATAACAGCCATTATTTTCAATTTTCTTTTTTTCAATTATTACCGTGCACAATAGTTTGAAGCTTTTCCGTTTGGTACGGCGGATAAGTAATGAATGGAGTAAGTAATATTCTGCCAAACATTTCAGAAGTATCCGGGAATAGGCTTATTCGGAGGAGTGCAAAAGTAATAGATAGAAGAGATCCTACAGGAAACTAATCCCTCCAATTACTATTTTGCCTCAATCATTTCAGAAGCATCCGAGAGTAGATTTATTCCGAGAAGCACAAAAGTAATCGATAGAAGAGATAATTCATTCTCCTATTTTGATGAAATAGAGTTATCATAGAGAATAGAGGAAACTTATCTCTCCAATTACAATTTTGCCTGAAGCCATTCTTTAAACACATCAGACTGAAGAAAGGGCAAATTTGCATTGCGATGAAATTAAATCACGGCAAAACATAAATGCACTCATATATTCCTACATTTATTCTTCTAACCAAACATCGAATTTAGGCTAATTCAATGGACCATCCTATATCTTTTACGATACAATGGATATATCTCAAAGCTTATCCCTTGCACCAAACCCGGCTTTCAGGCCTATTCCATCGCAAAATAAGCGAGGGATATGCCCCTCTAACAGAGGGGCATCCTTGCCCAACACCAAATGGGGGCGTAAAAGCAAAAAAAGCATGGGGGTATAAGTGGACCAATTCCCTTAAATAATCCTACACCACAGAATAGGCTTTTCTTTATGCCCACCAATTATTTTTTTGCCCTCATCCCTGCCATACATGTATATAAAAAAATGAAAAGAAAATTTTGTCGTTTTGCAATAGTCCAAGATGTAGCAGTATTTGAGATATTTTTGCTTGGAATGTATTGTATTTGGAAGTTTTCAGGATAGCACACCCCATTGGGTAGCTTACTTTCTATTAGCGTTAGAAACACATCACATTATTATTTTAGTAAAACTTCACAATTTAATAAATCATCCACTTATTTGACGGGATGGTTAGGAGATTATTTATCGTTAAACTCTTCAGATCTTATCGATTTCCGTTGCATATTGGATGCATTTATTCCTGCACTTAACCTTTGAACAAAAAGACAAAAGGCTCATGTTCTACATGGTAAGTCTATCCCTCCATAATCTCAAAAAGAGTCCATCCCTCCATCATTGGAAGGAATGTCATTTCCAAAATCTGTTTGCAACCAAAGGCTGCCCTAGTAGTTTCCTCTTCACACAACCTTGAAGAGTAAGGCAAAATATCGATGGTCCCTTCTTTCCATGAAGGACTAGCTAGAAAACAGGTTTAGGAGACGTGCCACTTCAAATATAATGGGATACTTCCAAGAGTTTGGTTACCATCAGATGTACTGACCAATCTGGATCCCATGTGGGCTAGCTCCTATTTCTTGCATCATTTTAAGCCAGTGTAAGATGGCCATGCATGTTGTTGAAACACATCCACTCTTTAGACACACCAAAAAGTGAGAGGATAATTTTATCATCGTGCCACAAAATTAAATTATTGCACCAAATGATGCGCTCGTATATTTTTCCGTACTTATTCCTCCAACCAAACATCAAAGAAGATATCTTTTTCGGATTCCCTATCCTTGCCGGTGCAAGTGATATCCCTCTGGAACTTATTCCCTCCATCAAATGCAACTTTAAAGCCTGTTTCGTTGCAAAATAAGTAGAAGCACATCATCATTTCCTCGCCAAATGCCAACAAAGGGGATAGAATAGGGGCTTACAAGCTATGGGGAAACAAGTAGGCTCGCACTCTATGACTACATAAAACAGTGGAAAGGTAATCTCATTTTTGTGATAAATTTTTAAAACATCTTAAATCTCCATGCTCTGTACTTAACTTTCCAACCAAAAGTCAAAATACTCCTACTCTAAGTTACCTCTACAATATTCAGGGGATATCCCTTCTAGAAATTACTTTGCAGCCAAGGCTGTCTCAGTTGCTTTCTCTTCACAAAAGTCGGATGGCTAAAGAAAGATCTTATACTGGAAGCTTGTTTCATGGAATCCTTTAAGTAACCATGTGCAGTGCAATTTCCACTTTAGATGGAACCATGTACTTCCAACAATTTTCCTTGCTATGAGATGTACTAATTCTTCCTTCTTGCATCACTTTAAGCATGTCTAAGGCAGCCATGCATGCTGCTGAAACAAATAATATCAGGGGAGCAGGTAGAGAGGATGATAGGTTTTGATGGGTTAACTAAGCACCTAATAAATCACCAGATTCCTGTGCCAAAGATAAAAATGATCCAAACAAGTTTATTGGTCAAGATCATTAGTTGGTACAGAATTCAACATGTGAAATTTGTGAGCTTGCCAACTTTTTGATCCATTTTTTTTTTTCGTATCCATGATTAAGATATACTCTACAGGAGTTGACCTAAATTTTGTTCCGTCTTCTACTAGGAGCATGATGTTTTCTACCTGAGGCACATACAAGGGTCTAAAAACCAGTCTGGTCTTCGGCATTAATCAGCCAGACCGAATATGTTTGGTTTCAGGTGTTCACCAGTTTCAAAGTAAGATTGACCCCTTTGATCTTTTTGGTGGAAGAGAGCAAGAAAGTTACAGTCGCTTGAGTATGGCAGTTCATCCACAGCTGACCTAGTTGGAGAATTAGGTTTAGGTTTCAGACTCAAGTTAGACTTAGAGAAGCAGGGTCCAGATTCAGGTAAGCCACCTGAAACATGATGCTCATGGGTGCATTTTTTTTTTCTTCCCTCTTCCTATTTGAGAACAGAGGTGGCAGTGGCCCAATCATTCAGAGAAACGAATGGAGAATTGCCTGTCCAGACACCTGGGATACGACTCTCAAAATTTAAGGACACCCACCCCTCCAAATGGAGTAGAACAATTATTGGGCTATAATCCGGTTTGCAGAACATAACATTTATCATTCTCAAACATGGATGGTTACGTCATCATCAACAAATTATACATGTATAAATTATTTGGATGCTTCCACCTCTAGATGATGCTGGCCATTAGTTTATGACAACTCATTTTAAACTTAGGAAGCCATTACCATGATGAATGGCGAAAATCATTAAATATGTGGAAATAGCAAGCAATGAGTGGAGAAAATCAGCAGTAACGGCATTATCATAATTTAGGTCAGCAATTGTGAATCTTAATCATCAACATCAATCTCATCAACCATGGGTTGAAGAAGGCAATTGGTGTACTTTCCAAGTCTCGACCTATGATGAACAACTTCTTCCAATCCAAGCAAAATTAACTCTAGAGTAAGTAAAGCAGTGTTTTCGGCCTACATAAGTAGGTGCACAAGGTTGGGCTTTGATGTCCCTGAGAAAATTTTTGAGGTATGCTTTTATTTTCTAATCACCAATTTATGATAGCAATAGGCATAGAGAGGATTAAAATTTACGTTTGTTGGAGACTTTGTAAAGATTTTAGATAGCTGCAGGCCACGAGCTCCTTTTGTCATCCTCTAGAAGAAGAGAACCCAACAAATAAAATACATGGAAAGTGCGGTAAGGATAGACCTATTCAAATGATTCCTAACTACCTTGCCTTTGAAAGGTGATGTGGTTTGTTCGTATGAATTTTGTCATAGAATATTGATTGCTGTCATACTCATGGCGGTAGGTAGCAAGGCATGGGTCATGACAGGGTCCCTAATAACAAGTTGTCATCCATCATAAGTGGTAGACCCTTCCTACTTCTCCAGCATATAATACATTCTTAGACCGAGAGTAAGCAATATAAATTGGTATTAAGAGATTTTTTTCTACAGCATTTTAGTGTAGACTAAGATCTTATTTTGTTTTCACTTGGTAATCTATCCTTTGACTCATTAACACCAGCAAGCTATGACACATTACTCATCCAAGCATGCCGTGTTCGTCTGGCCGCTTACCAAACACCTGCTATATAATACACAAGGGCCGCCGGTCGATTCGGATTAGAAATTTCCAGGGATATCTTGATACGTTGTTATCATTATTCTTTGTTCTAGGAAACAAGGGTGCCACACTGTGATGCTCGACCTCAAGATCTGTAGACTAGGGTGCTAACGGCTGAGATTGGGCAAGGTAACCAAATCGACCATCTACTCAGATTGGTCCGGTGCCGACAAGCTCTGAATTAGTTCGATCAGGTCAGGTTGGTCAAGTTTATTTGTGTCGGATCTAGTTTTGCAACATCTGGTTGTAGGTATCGAACAAACACAGGCTAGGTCAAAACTGTAGGTGATCAGCATTTCTAACCCTTGCACTACTATTGAGACACCAGAACACCACTGGTGTATTAATACGGGATTCATGTTTGAAGGATTGGAGTCGATAGTAGCTACACATGTAGGAATATTCATGCATCGTTAGTGTTTGTTGGAAAAAAAAACAAAAGCATTAGTTTTCTACTTTGATGGCACAAGATTAAGTTAGCTAGCTTGCTCCTTCCTGCCTTTGAAGAGAGTAGATAAGCGTCGCTCTCAAACCCCTTTTAAATCATCGATACGAATGTGCTCCAGCATATCGCTCCATATTGTTATTATATGACATCGAAATAGAAAGAGACTACCGTTGAGAATCCAAAGGGGGTAGCAAATGGACGATAGCACATAATGATCTCATTAAACCAGAAACACTTGAGAAAAAAAGAGTTAGGAAAAGATGACATCATTTTCTCAAGTTTTTTTTTTTTTTTTTGGCATTCAAAAACTTGAGAAAAAGATATCAGGAATGGCATGGCATGAAGACCCAGCACAAAGGATCAGACGGTGGTGATAAGAATATATTTAACTGCAAGAGGATTGTATTACATGTAAGAGATGGAGCAAATATAAGTACAGTCTTGTCTTGGAGCTAAAGTGGAAAAACGAAGTTTCAAAGAATCTTATTTTCTGCTATATGTCCGGTGAAGTTAGAGGTCTTCAGTTATTTTTCTTCAGCATCTTCCTTTTATTGCTGACTCCCTAATTTGGCTGCTATTTGCCAACATGTGACCGCACGGCTCTGGTTCCTGGCCTGCTTTGAAAAGAAAAATAATTTTCCTTATGCATTCATCACTTGACTGCTAAGAAATCATCTATTTAACTACAAAGAATCTCATGTTTTGTACAATGAACGAAGAAAAGTTCAATCCAATCTGGAAATTCAGGACATAAATAAAAAAAAAAAAATTTCTCTGCAGTATTGTTCGGTGTTGTTGAGAAAACTTTATTTGATTCAATATTTGTGTAATTAAAAATCTTAAATTGATGGGTTGATAAACTTATGATGAAATAGAACTGTATAGAAGGCATGGGGGAGCAACAATATCCAAAATGGGCACCATTAGTTGAAATGCATTAGCACATACAAATGAGTGGATTATTCTGGGATAAAGTTTGTGAATTAATGGATAGCTTCTCAACAATTTACGGTAACTGTTTAAAGAGTGAACAATCATCATTCCAGTCAATCCAAAACCAAGAGCACCAATTAACGTTTCCAAGAAGCAGCACCGGATGAAGAAGACAACTCAACGCAAGCGAGTGCAATCTCCCGGATTAATTCTAATCTTTGAGGAGCAATCTTTGTTCTGATTGGTTCCCTTATGATGCAGTGCGCGTGAACGATTGAACACTGAAACCAGCATCACAGAAAATATACTGAGCATCAGTGATTGGGATTTCTTCATACTAGAGCTTAGCTCCAAGAAAAAAAAAGCACCAATACCAACAAGAAGCCATGCACTAATGGCCTCAAGACTATTTGATGGTTGGTGAAGCGTTCCACGTCACCACCTAAGAGAAGCATGGCGACTAGGCAGTAGAGAAGCCAGAGGCACAAAATAATCTACCTAGCCACAAACTTGTGATGCCCCTGCTAAGATTCTTGAATGTCAAGAAAATGGGAACTCACATCACAGGTGCTTATGTCAGATGGGATTTGAGTTCAACAAAAACACATCCAAATCAACCACAAAGACCGGTTGTTCCAGAAAGATTTTCTTGGAAACCAAGCAACTTATCAATGAGGAAAGCAATATATTACTTTTGTTCTTTCACACTCTTTTTTCTGTATTGTACCAAATTTTAAGTCAGATAATTTGGTCCTCTCATATGCTAATTCCATTGAAATAATGTTGAAAACATGCAAATTTTAAACAAAGTCAAAGGTGTTACTGTAAAATGAGGGCATGGTTCTGGCACATCCCACCTAGAAAAGCTTCTCATACTTTATTTTACAAAAAAAGGCATAATTGGTTAATCATCCATAGGATGCAGGTGGAATTCATATTAATTCCGTAAGATACAAATTAGACACAAACAAAACAATATCACAATTTTAGCCCCAAACACTGCCAGTATGCTAGATCTTGGTGACCTTGAAAGCATGGTATTTTCTCTTGCATGCACAGAGAGAATTGTATGCAATGTCCAGACAAACAAAATATATTTTGAGCTCACCATCATAGCATTTCCTTTCGGCAGAGTTGCAATCAATCAATCATAGCTTTAGCTGATAAGCAATTCACCTAACCATGGCTTGACCAATTTTATCTTGACATGAGTTATGGATCCGTTCCCATTTCTCCTCAAGTTCTAATTATGGTTTAAAATATTGTTCATTCTAATGTATGACAATCGCATAGCAATTTCAAAGGCCCCTATCATGTCATGCTCATAGATATATATAATGGTTGCTCGAATAAGAATTATATAATGAGAATAAAGGTCAATACCTAACCTTTTCCACTTTCACGAGAATAAAATAATAATTTTAAAATCAAATATCCAATCAATTCAAAACATATGTTTTTTATCGAATGACCAGTCAAATAATGCTGTTATTTTAATATTATCGTCTGTTATTTCCCCTTATGAAGGCTAATTGTGGCCATTTTAACTGCCCTCATTTTATTCTAAACAAACCAGTTCAAGGTTAGGCTGAAGAATAATGGTGATCATTTCCACTATCTTACCATTTTCAAAAAAGTGAATGATTCCAAATGCCCTTATATGGCTTCATGAAAATAGAGTTTACCTTACAACCTGCAAAATATGTAATATGCCCTAACCTAAGCCACCTAAAAGTTTTTCACATGAATTATTAAATTAGCAGCCATGTCCTTTTATATGCATGCGCAAGATAAAACAAAAGAATAGCTGGTCAGCCGCACAAACACTTCTCTTGTCCAAGGGGGAAGCTACCTTATGACGTGGGGTGGGAAAAAATTCCTTTATGCATATTATTTACCCCCTCGCACCAGACCCCCGCGCCCCAAGGTCAAAGAAAGAAAAAAAATTCTTTCCCACAAGACCATAACTCTTGATAAGGCACGTGCATAGGATGCACAGCCATGTATGATTGGTCCAATGCATGACCACCTCGAAAAAACGTGAGCTTTAAATAGCTCTTTAACTCTGTCCCTTTCCCTTACAAGTGGGAGAAAAGAAAAAAAAGAAAGTCTTTGATAGCAATGCAACCCATGCATAAGAAAGAAGTCATAGGCTCAACTCCTATCCATCATTGTTGGGCCCTACTCCAATACCACCATCACCATCATCAAGTCCATTTTGCAATTGCTAATGCTTGGTTGACACCTACTACCTTTGTGCCATCAGTGCCGGTATGAGTATATCAAAGCAGATGCATTGGAGGTGATCACAGCCTTTTTTAATCCCTCTATTTATTTTTTCTTGAGAATCAAAGAAGAGAGAAATTCTATCCCCTTGTGCCTCTCCACCATTAAGGTCGAAGCAAGCATATCAATGGGGTCATGCGAAGTTTTGTCGTACTGGTCGGTAATGTACCGTACCAAATATATCATACTAGATCGGTACACAGTCACATACCATACCGACCAAGATATGCCATCTCGGTACTAGCCCCATACCAATAGCACCCTATCACTATGTCGGTACACCCCATGTGGAGCCTGGTTCAACATACTGAGCGTCCGTATGCTTCCTGTATTGTATATCGATACCGAACTGGTACGGTATAGTACATTCCATAATGTCTACTTTGGTATGGTATGGCATACCTTGCTACCAACACTCGATACGCCTTGCTGTCTTCGATTATCTTGCATACCGATACTATAATAAGATGGTGCTGATACAAGATCCGGTATCAAGAAAACGAACCTTTGGTCATGCTATAGCAGGGCTTCATGATGGCGAATAGTGGTCATAGGGATAGAAATTGAAGAAGTCCATATATGTTAATGATGTCGAACTCATGATGTTGACAAAGTAAGGCCATGAGCGCATGACAGAATGGGGTAGCGCTCTTTCTCCAATTCTCCATCCTAGCACTGTTGACGAGTTTCTTTCTCCTTTTTGTAAACAAATATATGGATAGGGTCAAAAATTCTTTAAGATCTAGACTTGTTTGGCCACATATCATTCGGGGATACCTACAAACTAGATCAATCATATGTGGCCATGCACCCTAAAACTTGTCTTGTGACTAGTCTTTGAACGTATACTTTGAGATTGAATAACTTATAAGCATGGGTCCCACTAAATAATGTGATAGTGTGAAGAATTCTTTAAAATATAGACTGGTTTGGCCATGTATCATTTGGGGGTAGCCGCAAACTAGATCAATCGTGTGGCCATGCACCCTAAAACTTGTCCCCTAACAAGTCTTTGAACATGTGCTTTGATGAGATTGAATAACTTATAAGCATGGGTCCCACTAAATAATGTTGCAAGTCCCTTAGCCGTGTTTCCACTTCCCATGTAGGCTTGATCCCCATAATTAGGAAATCAAGAATGAACAAAGTACAAAATTTGAATTTTCTTATACAATGATGCCAAGAAACAAATCAAACGGAGTGTAGAACATGACCTAAGGTACTCAAATCTCTCATCCCCTTCATAAGGAATCTCCCCTAAGAAATTGTGCCAAATTAAAACAACAAATTCTTCTCACGTAATGACAACTCAATAGAGTTTACCTCTTTAGCTCCTTTGCCCTCTAAATCATAACAACCAATCATCGAATGCTTGAAGGCCTAAGCTAATCCTTGTGCTCGAGTTTTTGGCAATGCTTTTGCAAAATGAGATGTCTCTTACTTCAAGACCTATTTGCTGACTATTGACTGTACCTCTCTTGTAAATCCTTTTATTAATTCTTTTTTATAATATTTTCAAAATTAAGATTTTTAGAAGTGCATGCTATGATTTCGGTATTATTTATTGTAATTCATGTATTAACAAATAAAGTTTCATATGTTCTTACTATTTATGAATTTGACATTTTTAAGGTTATATTAGTAGATGCAGTAGTTTAAAATATAATCAGAATTGTGGTTGTGTCAAATCCTATAAATTAACAATCCCCTAACTTGTGGTTTTCAAAATCATATTTGGTATAAAAGAATAAAAAGAATGGAAATAGGAATAGGAATGGAATGGAGGAATGGAAAATAAGGAATCAGAATCAACATTTCTATTCCATTATTTGGGCATGAAATGAAGAAAAACATGGGAAATAAATGGATATTTCATTCTATCATTTGACTCAGCTAACAATATTTTCGAATAAAATCAATTTATATTTATTTTTAAATATATCCTTGAGAAATATAGCTAAAATTCAATAATATTTTTTAAAATTTAAATGTTAATAGAAACATTGATTTCAATTTATACGATAAATGTACTCACTAATTCAAATCAACAACATCATCCATTCTCATTGGAAAAGGAATGGTCATTCCACCCATTCTGTGACTTGTTACACAATCAAAGATTAGAATGGGCCAAAGCCATAATTTCTATTCCATCCTCGCCCTCATTCCATGAACTAGATTAGCGTTAGTGTTTTTAGAAGAACATCCTTTATTTTCCAAGAAAGCTATACCAACCTTTATTTTCTTCCATCAACCATTTGTATCATAAATTCATAATTCCTTCACTTAAGGGCCATTACAAGCAGTATCCATCATGCTCCTTAAAGCTGCTTGCTCCTTTATTTTTACTTTGTATTATTCTACTAATCTCTTACATAGCTTATTACTTTTTCCTCGCACAATTCCAAACCAAGAACTCAAAAATCACAATACAGGGGTATATTTGTTTCCCTTAGAATGTCACTCCTAACATGCCATCTTGCATCTTGATGCTCGGAAAGGCATGCATCCTGATCACCCCACAACTTGGATTTTGATAAAATGCAATGGGGTAAAATGGTCACTAGAGCCCTTAATAAACCACTTATCCTCCATGTATGGTGCAAAAAAGATCCAGTTAGGCGCTAAATCCAGGTACGCTAAGTGAAGGAGGAGGAAAAACCTAACTCCCCCCTCTCCCTCTTCTTCTTGAGTTGTTGTCCCTCCCCAGCCTTCTCTATCTCTTTGCATGCCCAGCTCAGCCATGAGGCAGGAGGCCTTATTCCGCTGCGCCTCAGAGCCCGGCATGTCCTCCTCTAGCATTGCCCACCCTTGTTCCACTTCTATCGACACCCTAGTGCCGATTTCACATTGGAATAGTACAACACTGATACTACTATCTTGCTCCTCAGGTTTTTATATCCTTGTCCCAATCTATTCAAATTCCATAGTTTTGTATAATGGTAGGATATAATGGTGGGCAACAAGGGGCACACAAAATAAACATTTTTTAAGATGAGATATGAGTAGAGAAGAACTAAAAGATAGAGACCTAATTTTGATGTTAGGTCAAAAGGTTACAAAGAGTAGAGAATACCTAAAACAACACAAGTGAAACATGAGAAGACATATGAGGAGACAAATGGCAATGACATGACATCTAACTTCTAAAAGAACAAAAGGTCAAGAAGGATGGTTAAAACTTATCAAATTCTTCAAGAACAGGGTTCTTATCATCATGATATTGCTGAAAATGTGGAATAAACCAAGGTATTTGACACTTGATTAGGCAATGCATATGCATCAAAAATAAGGTGCATGTTTCAAATACTTTGCTTGCCTAGATACAAATAGGAATAAGTTTATATAAATGTATATCACTTGCTCTTGGATTTAATAGAGACCATCTTAAACTGTTTGTTTCAAGTCTATCCACAATCGATCCAACACCAACCGTAATTCTCCATAGCATCATTAGCTCTCGAAATTTAAAACCAAATTCATAAACTAATAAGAAATCCAAGAATCTTTGACTCTTGATAACTTTTCTTCCCATCAATAAGCAAAATCAGGACAATTGCCAAAAGCATTTTCAGATATAGATATCCAAGCTATACCCACATCTTTTACCATCAAATTCTTCCGAAGGTCCACATTTCCTCATGTTATAAAGCACTTCTTTTCTAAAGAAACAAAATATATTCTCCTTTTAAAGCCAAATATGCTGGAGAAATTATTTTTCAAATACTCTGCTTATAGAAAAGAAAATCTCAGAAATCATTCAAATTCATGTAAAGGAAAAAACAGCTTAGAGGGGATAAGGGTTGTTTGGTCCTAGTTATGGTACCAAACACTGGCAAGTATTGATCTTAAGTGACACCATCCCGAAATTCATGAATCATGAAGAAAATACATTATCCATGGCTTTCTTTCAACATTGCCAAATTTGAGTTGGTGCAATGCTTATAGCATGGAGCATCTAAAAGTCATTTTGTCCATGTGATCAAGATAATGTAAAATATAAATATCTCATTTTCCTCTATCAAAGCTTAATGCATTTAAAAGAGATGTGAACACTAAGGTGGAAAATGCACTCTTTGTACGAGCCTCCTCATCCAAGGCATATGCTTAACTTTAAATAGGTTTGCCAATGAGTCTCAATGTGTTCTTTATGAGCATTGTCTTTAATACATTAGGTCTGATACACTTAAGATAAGTCTTTTATAAAGATCATGATTATGTCAACAATTTGCTCTTTTTCTATATGCTTTATCATTATGAAACTCTTCCCGGTGAACTTTTGGTACAATTCTCCGTATTAAGGATTCAAAAACCGATACCGGTTTCTGAACGGTACGGTATGATACCGTGCCGTATCGTGCTATACCGGCCGGTACGCCACGATGTACCGATTTTCTTTTTTTTTTTCCAACTCAATTTTTATTCTATTTTTTTATAATTTTTAAATTAATTTAGGATGATATAATAATTCTAAGTTCTAACATCTCCAAAAAATAAAATAAAAAAATCTAAAACAATGCATTAAATGTATTTATTATACAAGTCTCCAAGATATAAAAAAATAATTTACTAATCTTAAGATATCTACCGATCTAAAATCTTGTCGAGTATCTATGATGCTCGTGGATATTCGGATCATTCTTATACTCTGGAGGAATATCAGTCCATCCCTCTATCTAATCAGCACGATAGTCCTGAATATTTATCTATAAGATAACCTCTCTGAATTGTAAGACATCTCAGATCTCTCGCTCAAACTCTGGCTCTGAGAGGTGTCCTTCGAATGATGGTATGGCTGTGGAGGGGCCCATCCAAATATGTCAGCAGCAAAATCCGATCCATAAGAAACTCCAGGCTGCATAGGATAGTAGCCACTGAAAGACGATGTCGCGGATGCATCATATCCATATCCATATGGATCATAGCTGCCTGTGGATGGTAGGATCCAGAATATGAGGATGATCAAGATGCATCTATGGATCCTACGTCACGTACCAAATCATCTGCAGCTGCATCGTGTGCTGGATGACCTCTGGAAGGCCATCGTCTATATGAAATAGTATCCTCATGGCCTCTATCAACTCGTGCACCATAGTCCCTATCTTGTGTGGCATGTGTAAACTAAAACTCACCGATGAATCAAATACCGTCATGCGGCTGCATCTCATGAATAATAATTTTTTGTCCTCCAGTCCCTCTCTGATCATCAGATTTGTCACTATTATCATCACTCACCCTGATCTTCGAATCTGAGCCACTTGACTCCTGCACTTTCGAGGATGCTGCAATTGTTTTTTCTTTTGCTTTATCCTTTTTCTTACTTTGCTGCATCTGAGAGGATGGATCTCTTCTTCTTGCTTAAGATGGCCGGCTTTGTCTCAAAAATTCTCACTCAAACATTTAGGAGGATATCTTGGACATAGAGTCATGTAATGAATGACTCCTTTGTGTGCCCTTAGGCTCTGGCTGATCAGCTGGAATCCTATGTAGAATATTTGTATCTGCCCATCGCCCTAGATCCATCCTGATTTTCCTAGCTACTAAACTGGCTGGTCGTGGAGGAGATCCCAGCTCATCAAGCTTTGGCTCCTGCTGCTAGCCTATAAGCCATCCAATCATCGGATCCTCGTCCCCATTAGCATAATCACCCCACATCGGATCCATGTACTTCAGCTGTACTTCATTCTGAATACATTTTAACCTTAACCTTAGATTATAATGAACATATATAAGATCATTGAGGTGCTTCTGTGTCAGACGGTTCCTCTGTTTGCTGTGGATAAGGGCAAAAGTCGACCAATTACGCTTACAACCACTAGAGAAGACTGTCTGGGAAAGAATGTGGATGGCTATAGCTTTCAAATTTTTTACAGACTGTCCAAAATGAATCCACCATTCAGCTACAAAAATATTAATTAAAATTATTTATCATATGTCATGATATTTGTAGATATGTAAAGTCAGCAAAGTCTTCTCATTATCGATATGTAATTTACCTGGATTCATCCTCTTTTTGCTTATGATAGCCGATGAGACTCCAAAACTGTCTGTCCCCTCTCTAAACTATTTCGTCTGTGAAAATATATCTGTTATATTAACAAATATATAGTTGATTACAGACTGAATTTAGTTAAAATATTAAATACTCATATCTCATCCTCTCTAACATACCTCTTGTAGATACATTGATGCAATTTTTGGATTATCCACCATCTTATATATCATATTACGAAGAGCAGTAAGAAGCTCATTATCCATATCTATTTCAGGAATGGTGTACTGGAATCTCGAATTCAAATAGTATGCCGTAGATAAATTTCATAAATGAATGAGTAGATTCATACAAGTAGAAGAAAAAAATTTTTAGTGGACTCTTGGATTTATGCTTACCGGCTAGATGCAAATCTCTATCCATCTGATAGTCCCAGCGGCGCTCGATAATGTTGATATATTCTTGACCATGTTTTGGATCTATCTCACTGATCTATTTCTTTGCCCTCTCCATCATGTGATACAAAAAGCCCATCTGGGGATATCTTTCACTGTCCACGGCGTGAAGCACCTCATATAATGGCTTGATAATCTTCACTATCTTATCAGCCCGTTGTCAAAATGACTGACTGATCATCAAGTTCTCCACACGACTTCTCTTAGTACCAGCTCTCGCATATCTACTCTCCTGTTACTCGGCACTGACAAACATCTGACGCAACGTTGCTTTCTTCTTCAGAAGGCTATCAAGTATTATATAGTTTGTAGCAAACCGAATGATATCCGATCTGAAAATCTCTCCCCTAGTATATATCCACATCAATGACAAGACCCATATATGATTATAGATGAATCTAGTAATAGTCTGGACTGAGTCCACTGCCTGTTGTATCCTACGAAGCTTCCTAATATCCATCAACATGAGATCTGCAGGGGTCCAGTAAATATGTGGTCGCTGTTCTATCAGCAACTCTCCAGCGATCTATCTTATATTGTGGTCCATTATTTATGATGATCTGCACGACATGCTGCTCTCTTATTGAATCAATCACTTCCTCCATCAATCCAAGGATATACGTAGCGTCGTGCACCTTATCTGAAGTATCAATTGATTTGTGAAAAAATATTTTTCCATCATAATAAGTCAAAAAATTGATGATGCTCCGCCTGGTAGGACTGGTCCAACCATCACACATCATCGTCAATCCGTATGTAGGTCATTTATTCTTGTAAGAAGAAATCCATTTTTGTAGCTCCTCTTTGTTATCATCAAGAAGCTGACCATAAATATCCTTTGATGCTGGAAGATCTACACTCGGGCCGGCTGCCTGTATGGCTGAAATGGCAGACCGATGGAAGGTATTACCTGCTGCATTTGCTGGAATATGGCTAAAATGGAACCATGATCCAATAGCTCGTCACATGTCTTTTTTCTTATCCTTCTTCAACATATTGTCAATCCTCTTTTGTTTTGAATCTTTGCTGGGAAAAACATGTGGATCCAAATTATGAATGATGGCTCCTGCTGGCATGTCCCTAGAGGACCTCCTTCTACTACCAAATGCTTCCAGCATAGATGAAATACTGTGCCTGCCTTTACTGGATATCTCCTTGACTGAGGTGGTCCTCCTAAACTCGGATTCTCCCTCAGCAGCCACAGAGCTGGATCCCGATTCATAGTATGACGGTCCAAATCGTTCTTTACATCTGGCCATCTCCTTCATACGGTACTGATCATTCATACTCGTCCGAATGGTAGCCTCCATCTGTGCCTCATCATCTAAAGCGAAGGCCTGTTCTGACTCTCTGGAGTGATAAGAAAGTGGCTCTGCAGCTCGATGGTCCACCTCTTCTCTCTTCTACTTGGCCTTCTTCTTTGCTGATTTAAAATCAGCAAGATGTTTCTTCATCAGCGTCGGACCTCCTACGGGCATTTTCGACAAATGGCCACATCGAGGTAACCACCAGCCAAATGCTGCTTCAACCTAGTCATTCCTCCCTCCTTGAACTCTGTGTTGCATCATTTGCATCTCTAATGGTGCCGAGCTGAGAACATCTCGTCATGCTCCCAACCAATATCACGCTTTATATCCTTCTTTTTACTCATTTATGCAAGTTTAATAAAACATATTATTTTAATAATTATCTATAAAAATTAAAATTTTTCATCGAAAGGCCTTATATTTTTTTATTATTTAAATAATTAAAAAATATTAAAAATTTTAAAAATTCTAAATAGATTATTTAAGCTTAGATCCAAATAGAAATATATTATAGACTTTACATATATTCTTCTAAGCTTATTAACATATATTAAATACTATTTATTTTTTTATTTTATTCAAAATTAAGCCTAGGTTATTATGCATATGATATATCAAAAACTTCAAAATCGGACATAAAAGTTATACTATACATAGCTTCAGTTGTCATAAATAATATTATGAATTTATATTTTTTATATTTTTTATTTTTCTATTTTAAAAATATATTTTTTAGAAAATATATATAATTAATAAAAAATAATGATTTTAGCATCACCACATAGATCTTCCAAAGATCAATAATATATAATGAAATCATACCAAAATCATAAATTTTGGCATGATTTTTTCATATTTTTTTACTTCTTACCATTTTTTAGATACAAACTCTGAAAAATAAAATATTTACTAACAGAATACTATATTACCTTACTTTCGATCGAAAATCGTCGTCTCTCTAAGGTTGTGATAATTTTTTTGAATTTTTCTCCTTTATTTTTTTTTGGGTTTCGTTCGCACTCTCGGCGTCCTAAGATTCCGAGATTATGCTCTCAGACTCTGAGGCTCTGAGTCTGAGACAAAAGAAAGGGGAAAAGACCATTATTGGCTGGCCCACCCCACCCCCCACCCCCTTGTCCCCTTGTCAGTATGGCTCGATTCAGAGCCAAACCATCCGGTACCGCCTGATTTCGGATGGTTTGATCCCGAACTGAGCAGTTCGGTGCAGTTTGATATTTTTTTCGAAAAAAAATGCCGAACTGGACCAGTTCCCTGTCGGTCTGGCTCGATTTGGGCTGTATCGGATGGTTCAGCCTGGCACGGCATTTCATGCTCCATATATTCCAAAACCAAACTGGTATATGCTTATTTAGTTCCATAGTTATCTTTATACACCCATAAAACAATTTTTTGTTTATTATCCGTAACAATTTTACACTGCACTCCCTTCTTAATAATGATATATGTTGGGTATAAATCCCGCTTCCGCCGAAGTCCAGTATGATGCTTAGCCTAATGCAACCGGTAACCACGGAAGAGCTTCAATCAAAAATTCTTCCTCCAGTGGCCGAACCCTAGCCGAACTCCTCCAGCGGCCGAACCTTAGCCGAACTCCTTCAGCCGATCGAACTCCTCAGTGACCGAGCCTCAGCCGAACTCTCCTAGCAGCCGAACTCCTTCCGGATCCCTCCTTCAGTCAAGTTTCTACAGGAGCCGAATTCCTTTAGTCAAGTTTTTGTAGGAGCCGAACTCCTTCCGGACTTCTCCTTCGACCGAACTCCTTCAGGAGTCGAACTCCTTCCGGACTTCTTCTTCAGTCGGATTCTTCCAGCGGATTGCTCCCGAATGATCCCCTCTAGACGTATTCCCTTCAGGAGTTTGAACTCCTCTGAAATTGATATATGTCGAAGTTTTTCACCAACCAACGCCTGCTTCCTCCGAACTACGACTATTAAATCTCGACGAATGGTTGCCATTAGTCTGCTACAGGCGATGCTATAGGCGACGCCTTCCTACGTAACAGACTCCACCTGGCCTCGAGCGGCCCACCACCGGATGGTATGGCTGTCACTATCAGTCTGACGACACCTTCCTCTCCGTACCGAATCCCACACGGTCCACTATCGGACGGTATGACCGTCACCATCAATCAAGTTTCGTCTATAAAAAGAAATCCTCTGGATACGTTTTCTCTAAGCTCTCTTCTCCTTTCCAAAACTCTGCCGAACTCTTTTCTGAGCACTCCATTTCTGTTGGCCAGAAGAGCTGACTTGATCGTCGGAGGATCCTGCCAGAGCCACCACCACCGACTCCGGACGGAACTTTGTTTTGCAGGTCATCGACGGCGACCTCGTCCTCTTCCACTCCAGCTCGATCCGGCATCAACCAGATTTTGCACCAACAGAATTGACGCTCGAGGAAGGGCCCTCAGTTCCTGAGGTACCCTTATTTTTAAAGGAGTGCTCAGTTGATCTTGCCAACCTTCTTCAAGATTCATCTCCATCCTCTTTCTCAATCTCAAGAAATGCCTCCAAAGAAGATGACTACCCGGAGATCTACCACTTCTACCGCCAAATCTGAGCTAGATCCATCTGTTCCTACTCCATCGTCGGTGCTTCAACCACCTCCACCGACGGCCATGGTAGATCCGGAGCAGTTAACTTGCTGATGCAGCGGATTTAGGGTCTCACCGAAATGGTGCAGGCCATGCGGCAGCCCCTGGTGGCGGTTCCGCCAGGAAACCCGTCGTCGGAATGTCAGAAATCGGTCCCAAGAAGGAGCACTTGGGCTAGCATACTCGTCGCCCCCTGAGAAGGAGAAATAGAGAGCAGAGGATTCTTACTTGGATCATGGTTCTTCTCCGGAAGGGACCTTTTCCATCCATGGTCGGAAGCCTTCCAAGACCTGCGATTGAGTTGACATCCTCGATCAGAAACTGCGGGAGATGGATCGGCGGATTGAGAAGCTCGGCCACCTCGCCCCAGCTCACCATGACGACGTCTGCACTGATCTCCCTTTCTCTCTCCGAATTATGCAAGAGCCCATTCCACCGAACTTCAAGCTCCCCCAATTTGAAAGCTACGACGGAACCTTCGATCCGATCGGTCATCTAAAAGCCTTTCGGACCATGATGCTGCTCCATAGCGCATCAGACGCCATATTATGTTAAGCTTTTCCATCTATCTTAAAGGAACCAGCAAGAAACTGATACTCAGCATTGAAGTCGGGTACGATCTTCTCCTTTGACCAGATGAGCCAACAGTTTGCAGCTCATTTCATCAGCAACCGACGTCCGCGCCGAGGTTCGGATTCCCTGATGAACGTCAAGCAGAAGGAGGGGGAATCCATTCGGACTTATGTCATCCGATTTAACGCTGCTGCATTGGAGGTTGGAGAAGAAGTACCTCAGGAACTTTGCCGATCTGCTAGCTCGGACCGAGGAATATGTCTGTGCGGAAGAAGCCTTCAAGTTGAAGGATGAAGAAGCCGTAGGAGAGCGGTAGGCGGGCGAGTCTAGCAAACCCACGGCTGATGGAGGGTCGAATGAAGTTCGACCGTGCTCACGGACTCTCCCCCGAGCGCAAGTGAGGCTGAACTCTCCCTCAAGCTCGTCATCAAAGAAGTTCCGACAGAAGGACGCGAAGAAGTTCTCCCCTTTGAAGGTTTCACAACTACGCCCACCCTTAATGCTTCACAGACGCTGGCCTGAAGCAAGCCAATGGCGCTATCGCAGCTAGAACCACCAATGAAGGAGGAACAATAAGGAGATTGGCCGCCTCCCAGCATCATCAACGCTATCTCTGAGGGAGCTTAGTACTTCGGCGAGCCGCTATCTCTCAGCCTCAGAACCAAGGAAAGCTTGCCCCAAATTGGGAAGGCCCATATGAAATAGAGGAGGTCGTCCGGTCCGAAACTTATCGCCTGAAGCTCGGAGGAACAACGCTCCTACGACCTTGAGACTCAGATTAATCTGAGAATGTACTG
This sequence comes from Cocos nucifera, assembly GCA_006176705.1. Lineage (NCBI taxonomy): Eukaryota > Viridiplantae > Streptophyta > Magnoliopsida > Arecales > Arecaceae > Cocos > Cocos nucifera. The sequence goes on from QRFJ01001184.1 coordinate 621,047, forward strand.
CCGGTAATTTTCCTTCAATAAAACTCCTCCATTTCAACATTATTATTTCTTGGTGCAAAAACTATCTGATGACAGGAAAGAAGCAATCAATCGTGGCCATGTTAGGAACAGGAGAACGTCGTCCTAACATGAGCAAGTCGAAGGCTTCGTTCATTTTAGACGAGATGGGGGAAGAAGCCCTGACAACAGCTCTTATGTGCCTCCATAGTCCATTAGGAATAGGAGGAGAACCTCATCCTAATGCGAGCAAAGTCGAAGGCCTCGTTCATTTTAGACGAGATGGGAGGAGAGGCCCTGACAACGACCCTTATATGCCCCCATAGTCTGTTAGGAATAGGAGGAGAACCTTGTCCTAATGCGAGCAAAATCGAAGGCCTCGTTCATTTTAGACGAGATTGAGAGAGAGGCCCTGACAACGGTCCTTATGTGCCCCTACAGTCCGTTAGAAACAGGAGGAGAACCTCATCTTAACGTGAGCAAAATCGAAGGCTTCGTTCATTTTAGATGGAATGAGAGAAAAGGCTCTGACGATGGCCCCATTGTGTCCGACAACAACAGGAGATAAAATCTTCTTCAACCTCGACTGGAGATAAGATCTCCTCCGAGCTTCTACATCAACAGGAGATAAGATCTCCTTCAACCTCGGCTGGAGATAAGATCTCCTCCGAGCTTCTACGTTAATAGGATATAAGATCTTCTTCAACCTTGATTGGAAATAAGATCTCCCCCGAGCTTCGAAGTCTACGTCAACAGGAGATAAGATCTCCCTCAACCTCGATTGGAGATAAGATCTCCCTCGAGCTTCGAAGTCTTCATCAATAGGAGATAAGATCTCCTTCAATCTCGGCTGGAGATAAAATGTCCCTCGAGCTTCAACGTCAACCTCAACAGAAGATAAGATCTCCTTCAACCTCGACTGGAGATAAGATCTCCCCCGAGCTTCAATGTCTACGTCAACAGGAGATAAGATATTCTTCAACCTCGGTTGGAGATAAGATCTCCTCCGAGCTTCAACGTCTGCGTCAATAGGAGATAAGATCTCCTTCAACCTCGACTGGAGATAAGATCTCTCCGAGCTTCTACATCAACAGGAGATAAGATCTTCTTCAACTTCGGCTGGAGATAAGATCTTCCATGAGCTTCAACGTTAACCTCAATAGGAGATAAGATCTCCTTCAACCTTGGCTGGAGATAAGATCTCCCCCGAGCTTCAACATCTACATCAACAGAAGATAAGATCTCCTTCAACCTCGACTGGAGATAAGATCTCTTCGAGCTTCTACCTTAACCTGAGATAAGATCTCCTTCAACTTCAATTGAAAATAAGATCTCCCCCGAGCTTCAATTTCAACTTCAACTTCAACCTCGGCTGGAGATAAGATCTTCCCGAGCTTCAACTTCAACGTCAACCTCGGCTAGAGATAAAATCTCCCCCGAGCTTCAACTTTAACGTCAATCTCGACTGGAGATAAGGTCTCGCCCCGAGCTTCAACCTTAACGGTGTAGAGTCCGGAAAAGGACTTCGGCAGTCGTCTTTTCTATACTCCCTTCGAATTTCAAACTTGGGAGTGGGGGGACTATTGTTGGGTATAAATTTCGCTCCCGCCGAAGTCCAATATGATGCTTAGCTTAATGCAATCGGTAATCACGGAAGAGCTTCAATCGAAAATTCTTCCTCCAGCGGCCGAACCCTAGTCGAACTCCTTCAGCGGTCAAACCTTAGTCAAACTCCTTCAGTCGACTGAACTCCTCAGCGGCCGAGCCCCAGCCAAACTCCCCCAGCAGTCGAACTCCTTCCGGATTCCTCCTTCAATTAAGTTTCTATAGGAGCCGAACTCCTTTCGGACTTCTCCTTCAGTTAAGTTTTTGCAGGAGCCGAACTCCTCCTTCAGTCAAGTTTCTATAGGAGCTGAACTCTTTTCGAACTTCTCCTTCGGCCGAACTCCTCCAGGAGCCGAAATCCTTTCGGACTTCTCTTTCAGTCGAATTCCTCCAGCGGATTGCTTCCGGATGATCCCCTCCAGACATATTCCCTTCATAAGTCCGAACTCCTCTGGAATTGATATATGTCGAAGTTCTTCACCAACCAATGCCTGCTTCCTCCAAACTATGGCTATTAAATCTCGACAAATGATCGCCATCAGTCTGCTATAGGCGACGCTACAGATGGCGCCCCCCTCCATGACAGACTCCATCTGACCTCGAGCGGCCGGCTATCGAACGGTATGGCTGTCACTATCAACCTGACGACATCTTCCTCTCCGTACCGAACCCCATGTGGCCCCGAGCGACCCATTACCAAACAGTATGACCGTCATCATCAATCAAGCTCCGTCTATAAAAAGGAACCCTCCAAATACGTTATCTCTAAGCTCTCTTCTCCTTTCCAAAACTCTGCCGATCTCTTTCCTGAGCACTCCATTTTTGTTGGTCAGAAAAGCTGACTTGATCGTCAGAGGATTCTGCCGGAGCCACCACCACCGACTCCGAACAGGACTTTATTTTGCAGGTCACCGATGGCGACCTCGTCCTCCTCTACTCTAGCTTGATCCAGCGTCAACCAGATTCTGCACCAACAACATCCATGAACATATTTCACTAAGAGCTTAACTTGATCAGACAAATATCACTTTAACAATTGCTTCAATGGAATGTTTTGCCAATTCTTCCCATGTCTCATAAGCTTAGAATTACTTAGAGGCACAACACTTCAATTAAATTTTCAAGTGTTAATAGAGGAACCAATAAAAGTATTATGCAATAACAAATACACCAATGAAATTAAAAAACAAAAAAATAGAGCATTGACAAATATTGCCCGGACTAGATAATATGGGCCACTTGGTCTGCATGCCTTATTTTGGGCATAGAGTGGTCCAAAGCGTAGAGCTACAACCAAAGATTGAACCTAAGTTTCGGAATTGACAAAGGAAAGGGCTGTGGTAGGTCCAAATCTTCCAAGATTATAAGGCTCTTGTTACTTAGCATTTGATTGCTATCACACATCCATTTTGGCTTGGTACAACCATTGTTCTGTTGAGGTGTCTATATTTAAATTCCTAGGCAAAATCATAAACAAAAGCAACTTAGAAACCTTGACTCATGGTTTGTTGAACTAGAATGAATTGCCTGGTTTACCCCGTACCAAGCCGAACCAACGCGGGACCAGATTGGTTCAGCCCTATTTTTCGAAACCACCTCTGAACCGTCCGTACCGAGGCATATCACCTCCGTACCATACCAAACCAAAGCATACCGACTTGTACGAAGATACAATTTGGAAAAAAAAAGATTTAACTCAATCTATTGAACTGGACCGAGCCGCCCGGTTCACCCTGTACCGAGCCGAACTAGCCGCTGATCACTATGGGTCCCGATACCGGTTCTACGGACCTTGCCTTAACTTAGTGAACCTAGAAAGGCAATGCAATAGAAGGCCAAATCTTGTTGTATCTAGAATGGGACGGACCAGAACAAATAACTCAACCAGGTGAGGTTGAGGTCCTTCCAATCAGATAAGGACTGGGCAGTGTGCGGAGGCATAAGTATGTCTTCCTTTCTATTACTGGTAGGCAACTACTTTAACCACTCAGATGCAAACAGGATATGCATGAGCCATCAGAAAGCGATTATCATGCATTAAAAATCCCATTTACTCCATTTTTATGGTTAGCCTACAGCCTTTACTAACAAGCAAAATGGCTTGAGAACTTGCTTCTAAGAATGAATGACTTTGTGCATGTACAACAAAGAGAGTTTGGGGAACACAACATGCAATTACTTTCAACAGGCTCAGCATATAAAAGTAAATCGATAATAACCATGTTGTAGCTTAAATCATCGAACACAGATGGAAATCTCAAGGCTACAATATGTCCGAGATTTAGTGGGGCTTTCGGTTGAGAAAAAAATTGGTCAGTAACAGGAACAAAAAGATGCTGGAGTTGAGAAAATCATATCAGTCAGAGAATGCATCAAAATCCTCAAAATTATATATACAATCTAGTGCAGTAACCAAGAATATACCATCACAATCACATGGCAGGTAGAACAAGCCAGCGAGCCCTCACATGCTCCTGAGACCACATCAGAAATATAGTGTACCAAAACTGAATAATGAACACTATATAAAGGTATGCCATCATCAAACAACTCGTAGATAAAAACTTCATGATTCGTATAAAACTTATCAAAATTATATACTGTAGTATTTCATAATTGGAGATGATCAAGTTCATGACTACTCAGAGGTTGTTAGGCAAATCAGCAACTGTTGACTGTAGAAAAGGGCAAATGAGTTCACATTATATATAAAGCAAATTCTTATGAAAATCTGTATGTTGTCTAGTGATCACAAGATAAAAACCTTCAGGTTTCTATGTCATTTTCATGGGCTGCTTCTAAAATTGACATTCCAATAAGAACCTGGATGACCTTTTCATTGCCATCTTTATCAACAAATGCCACAGTTATCCTGCATGGTTGACAAAAATTAATATGATGAAAGTGCTTCTTGACTTTGTGGCAGAATGTGAGAGTACTCTAAAAACATAGAAGTACAGAAAACTCATTTTGTTTCAACATTCAAGCATGAATAAAAACAAAAAGGAAAAGGAATAGGCATCAATTTGTTTCAACATTCAAGCTTGGGTGAACATAAAAAGGAAAATGGAAAGGCGTCAATGCATTTATGGTCCCAAAGTTTGCTGATAGGAAAGAACGAGTTCATCAAATATAGGCCTTATTGGATGCATAGCAAAGGTTTAAGATCTGCATCTAAATGCAAGAGACAGACACTTTTAATCCAAAAGCTTAAATGAACAACAAATCAATGGTGCTTAGAAATTCTAGTCAAAAAATGTATGGACACTTGAGAGGGAGATGAAGACAAATGATCCGCAGAAAACACATCCACAATCAACAGTGAAGGTTGTGTTGGAGACTTTGCATTACAAGATCATGATTCCCTAATTTCTATTATTCAAAATATTTCAAGCATGATTCTTATGTCCTTGGAAGAGGAATGTGGTGGCTGTTTAAAAGGAAACATCGAAACATATAAACACAATTAGAGAGATGAGGAATAACATGAGCTAAAAAAAAATCCAGAAATTAGAAAGCTCCAACTCCATGTTTTTCAGAATGTTCTTAATCCTAACATCACACCCAAAGGCCTACCTGTAGACAATCACATCATTTTCATTCAACGAAAAAGAAATAATGCCAGAACATGTTATTGATTTGGTGAATCTAAATGCACTCTCAATGCCTCCAAAGGCTATGGTTATCTGAAAATAGTAATATAATGTCTGAAAAGGCATATGCAGTGCAAGTGATGCATTGCTATTGAGAGGAATAAATAACAGACACAGCAGGACGACAGCAACTTGGTTCCAACATTAATAAGCATGGCACCTTAAAAGTATGCATCGGTCATGGTTAATGCTGCATAAAGAGTTTGACTATACATGGTAGAAAAGTAGACACTTGAATGTTAAAACATGGATTACATGGATACATGAATTAAAACCTTATAAAATAACTCCGCTACGTCATAAGATCACTTAAATATGAAACTACATGATCAGGAACTTACTTCTCTTTTGTTCGCTGCTTTCCTCATAAGTTTTACCAGTGGCTGCACTAGGAAAAAGAAGACTTTTCTGAAAATGACACGTTGTTAGTCATAAAACATCATGATTCATCCTGGAGAAAAGGGACATCATGGAACTCTCAAACATATTATCCCGATGATGAAGCTGATCTTCTGAAATTATTACATGAAAGTTTAATGACAATATGATACCAAAAACTAAAAATATCATGGTAACTATAGTATAAGAAAGCAAGGCTTTATGAAGATTAGTGAAAATGGACTTTCACAAACTTGATTAACTAGTAGGACAAAAGTCCAACAAAACATAGCAAGATAGTAAATCAAACATTATACATGTTTTGTTCAATAAGAATAAAGAGTCACGGAAGAGAAATCATTCCGTGTGATGGAAGAGAAATCATTCTGTGTGATTGCACCCATAAAAAAAGTAAACTAGGGAAAAAATAGAGTAGAGGTAACATGTGGTGCCCACACAACAACCAAGGTAAAGTTGATCCTATCGGATGATTGATAGCTTGATCCAAGCCATTAGATGTGATCTGGAAATTACTTACTATCAAAAAAAAAACATGAAATTGGGAGATCCCTATCATATGCATTACTTATGTATCTAGTGGCAAAATGGGTGGTTTAAATAAGACGAACAAATGCATATTCTTTGACCAGGAAATACTTTCTACACTGCAGGCGGTGTAGCTTCGCGGACACCGCCTGCGGTGATTGGCTCTCGCGTAGAGCCGGAGCGCGGCACCCCAAAAAAATTTTTTTTCCTCTCCGATCTCGCGTGAGAGCCAATCACTGTGGGCAGTGTCCACAGAGCTACACCGCCCATGGTGTAGAAAGTATTTTCCTTTTTAACCACTTCGTACATAGGTTAGGAATTCCCAAATCATATGATTTGGTCACACTAAACAATTTAGAGATAGTAAATCACATCCAATGTCTTAATTATGGGTATTGGGCTTCTAGTTGTCTAGTTTGTAGCGATCTAATTCTAGTTGTTGTTTGTATGTAAGGTTGGAAATGGGCTCGAGTTGGCTCAGAGCCCATCGAGCTGGCCCGACTTTGGGTCAGGCTACGGGCTAGGCTCGAACAATATCAGGATGGATTTGGTCTTGGAAATATAGCTCATTTTCTTTTTGGGCTAGGCTCGAGTACACCAATGGCTTGGATCAATCCCAATGCGAGCCTGAGCCCGATCCTAGCCCAAAATTTTAGGCTCGATCCTAGCCTGAAATTTTAGGCCCGATCATCGGTCTTTGCGGCATCCACATATGATCGTATTCTTCCCATGGCCCCATCCAGTTCTATTCCTCCTCGTTTTGTTTCCTATTGCTCCATTGAGGACTCATCTGTCTCACTGCATGGAAAGCTTCGCCATCAACTGGCCGCTCCCCTCCTCCCTCTCCAGCACCTCTATTCTCCACCGCTATCCCTTCTCCGTTGTTCCGCTGCCCCCTCTCCCCCCTCCGACCCTACCTCCCTCTCCACTGCCCAAAATCCTCGTTTTCCTATCCGCATGGCTTCCTCGCTAGAGAAAACCCTAGACCCTATCTCCCCCGTCATTCTCACAATATCCAGCAATTGCGGTGCTAAGATCAGGGCCGCGGGGCAGGTTGTGAACCTCATCAAGAGCGAGGCCATGTTCCGTTGGTCCAAACCCACAAGGTTTTGGCTCATATGGTTGAGATTGATCGCTATAGTGGTTGGCGAGCCTAGTGTTGCTGTGCAGCCACAAGAGCATGGGGGTTTGGGTAGGAGGCATTCTGGTCATTCTCGAGGAAGAAAGATGATAAGGAGCTAGTGATGAAATTGCTGGTGGTGAAAATGTTGAAATCGAGGTCAGTCGGGGTGGTGGCTTTCGTGGATTTTAGTGGTGGCGAAGGGAGGGCTAACCCAATCAAGTTCGGGCCGAGCTTAGGCCTAGGCTCAGGCCTCGATTTTACAAAAAAATTTGCACCTAAGCTTGGGCCAAAACCTGAAAAAAATTTTGGGCCATGCTTAGGTAGGGGGTTTGGCCCTGCTCAGCTTGGCCCATTTCTAGCCCTATCTGTATGCCCCCATATTAACTCTACTAAAAAAAAGCAACCTACGATAAGGCAAGGTAAAAATAACGAGAACTGCAAATATGAAGTTGTTACAAAAGCCCACAATCTACTCATCTAGCTAAAGTTCAAAATTATTTGCATAAGATTTTTCTTGGACCTTGGTTAATGCCACTTTAATTACACTCTTAGAAAATGATATTCTCCAAAAAACAACTACAACAATGAGGTGGAGGATGAGAAGGATTAAGTCTATATGCATTCTTGCCATGAAGATCATGACAGATTTGGTTACATTACACAATGCATGTTCATTGAAAAAATAGAACTAACCATGGGGTATAACTAATGACTAGAAGGCCCTTTAATACATCCACTTCTAGTTTTAGAAAACTTAGCTGCCAACTAAGAGCTAGCTAGTGTCAACCTACACTAGTACAAAAATTGACCTTAGGAGGCAATATGCATACTTGGAGTAAAGAAAATAGTTAATGCATATCAAAAATGTACTCTGAACATGATGCAAAATGATGATTTTGGGAAGAGGTAGAAGAATAAGATAAGCGTTCCTTTCGAGCAACAAAATATGATCAAGAAACATATTATAAGGTCCATCAGTTTGGCAACTTTTCTGAAAAAATCTAGAACGATGGTACAAACATGATCAATAAGCCAATCTTGCATTGGATGCTTCTATTATGGACTAACAAAGCTTGAATCTTGTGCAAGATTTTGCCTTCTTATATGGATCGATAGCTGAATTCTTGTCCATCAAATTGCTATCTGTAGATTATTAGATTGGTTAATATGTTTCACCAAACTATCTACATTGCTTGTTGGATCTTCATCTAATGAACCTAGGCATCATATTTCTACTGGACAATTTTCAATATAAAATTGTCACCTTGAGAATCTTTAGCAATTTAATCTTCAATCACCAGTTACATCAGTATTGGTCCTTCTGCAATCAGATCTGCAATGGTCATGTTCAACAATTGGGGATCAATGTGAACATTCTTTCTGGAAAAGATGCCCAGAAAAGCATAGCATATTCGGTGACAATCTTGCCTGCCCAAACCAACGTGGTCTTCGTGCTATTTAAATCTTTAAAGCTCTCCATCTCAAAAGCACCCATGATGTTGATTCATTTTGTTGTCAATCAAAATTCATATTGATACCATCTGTTGAGAAGAGAACATGGTTACTAAAATCAGGACAGGTTTGAGAAGCAGTTAGAAACAAGAAATAGATCCAGAAGAAAAGAATTGAAAAGGGAAAGGAGAAGAGGATTTAATGAGAGGTAGGATGTCATTTTGTATGTTAATAATTAAATCATACAACATAGAATGGCCACTCCCGAACATGTAACTGCTATGCAATTTGAGCCACAATAGACATCAACTAAACCTGCATGAACGAGCAAATCAAACAAATCCCAAATTTTCTAAAGGTAAAGGTATTCTAAATTTTTACTTCTTTGACATCTGTACTTAACCCCATGTTCTGACAGAATTTTTGGCACCTGTCATAAACTAATTAGATCGATTCATAATTAGAAAGTTGTCAAATGGAATTTACCATTATATTCCACCAAGAAACTGAGTAAGGTGCTCGACGTTGTCACAAGACATCTCGAAAGTGACTGATTATAATATTCCATAAAAGATTTATTATAGCTATTTTGACTTCCACAATACTACTCTAGTTCATGGAGTAAGCACTAGTTTTTTCTCCCAAACCTCTTCACCATAGTAAATATATACTCAAATGACTGAAATTTCCATTGTACAAATTATTCTCTGAACCAACATTTCAGATGTTGGCCAATGCCTGGCCAATACCAGCATCCAGCACAGGTAACACAACAAGTATAAGTTCTCTTATGATATACTTATTTAATTAAAAAAGGAATTGAGTCATTTTTATTTTTTCTTTTAACTTTGGCATGGCACAGCATGTGTGCCAGCTGATGAGAGGCACATCTACTTGCACTGGAACTTAAAATCTTACTTTGAACCAAGGTTTGCCATACTGTACTGAACTGGATGGTATGGAGCTACCATACCACACTGGTTTAGTACTGGTATGCAGTACAGGGGGCGTTCCAACACTCGGTACATCAATCAGCCTCAGACTGACATAGAAACAGGTTGGTACTGGCAAAAGGCCCGGTACCAAGATGGCGAATCTTGCCTTGAACCTTTTTGAAATAACCAAAATATATACAGACCATTTAAATTCATGAACGTCACAGATAATCACAAGTAGAACCATGAACTGTTCACGAAACACTAGCAGCGCTGATGAAGTAATAATAATATTAGTTACTAATTCTGCTGCTGCCTTTGCTGTTTCACTGCCATTTTATGTCCCATGTGTCCTGTTCCTATGTTCATTTATATAGATACCAGTCTGATCTAACTTTGGATCAGAGCTAATTGTACCTATAAATCAACAATTTCATTTCAGATCCAAAGAAGAAAAGATAGTAAATTGATTAAGATGAGAATATCTTCTTATCAGAAGCTTGAGCAATTTTGGCATTAAGAGATTAGACCATGATGTGCAGGGTCTTATAATTCCCTATTTACCCAAAACCTTACAGAATAAGGAAAAAAATCATCCATCTTTGCTCCTGAAAAGTAGTTGATAGACCCTTTCTTGTGGTTGCCCCTACATATGGAGCCAATTGAATACGTCTAAACCAACTAAATTACTTGCAAATCATTTTACCATCTTAGACAACCTAGCTAGGTCTAGGAGTAGAATTATAGCTAAAAACTGCCAATCCATTTATAGTACAATTACCTTAAGCTAACAGATTTAACCATATACCACATTTAAACCACTACAAATAGCCAATTAATGTAAGATTTAAAACAAAAGCTATGGGACTGGAATTCTACTTCAACAAAGCCATACAATCAGACACCAACTTATGCTTCTGAAATGGCAACTACATAGCTAGTGCTAAAAATTGATCCCAAACTCTGTTACTACCCTTAAAAACCTTTTAACTAAATAAAATATTATAAATTAAAAAACTCCATAATTTAAAAAAACTGATGAAGAAAATTTAAACCTCATGCTTTTTGAAGTCACATCAAGTTGTTCCCTTCCCCATCACGAGATATGAAAATTGGGGAACTAGAACATGACCTCCAAATGCTTAACTTTCTATGTTGACACCTTCAACTTTTGGAACATTCAGCATTAATAACTTATGCACAATCATCAAATTCATGATGCAGCCTTGAGACTTCCATGACGATCACAGTGTGATATGTAGTAAATGGGAGTATGGCATATGTTGCACTGTGGAAGAGAAAGCGACAGAAGGTCCAAATCCCCTTAGACAAGCATAGAAGGCATATCTCCTTATCCATAATTTGGTTCTTCTATTGGAGTTGTAGGAACTTAAATATTCATATCTCTTGATGAATCCAAAACAAAACTTTGCAAGGCATATTCAAATAAATAGAAATACCTGATTGTACCTTATTTCCAGAAACTAATTAGTTTGGAATAGTTCTTTACAAGTGGTTTCTTCTTTGTGGTCTACACTAACCACATGTAGAACTTTCAAAAAATTTTGTCAGGTAAAAATCAATGCCTAGATTCTCTTTTGTTTTTCTTTTATCATAAATCAGCTTCACAAACTTACGATCCAATTTGGTTTTAAATTCAATCTATGGTTGTCTTTTGAAATGGAAGTTTGAATATAATCCTAAAAAAAAGATTGAAGCTTGAACTACCTAAATCCACTTGGGTCAAAACTGAAAATTGCCATCTTAAAGCCTCTGAAAAATAGATCCATGATAAAAAAGGGCAATTCCATGGCCCTAATTCCGATGGAAGTGGAAGAAATTAAAAAAAAATCTCATCCATATATCTCAAAGAAGTTAACTGAGGCCTGTCGTGTAGAAGACCACTACAAGAAATCCTACAGTAACTGTATTACTTAAAAGACAAGATAATTTTTAGGTAAGCAAGCTAGAAAAGTAATTTTTTCATAATACTCCCAAGCAAGGTTCACCATCTTAGTACCAAACCCTATATCAATACCATTTTATTATAATATTGGTATGCGGTTCAATATAGTATGAGACAGCCCACTGAATGTTGGTATGGTACAAGACAGCATACCGATATGGTACGGTACATCCCATACCAGACAGTACAGAATGGTAAGACCATGATCCAAGGCAAGGGTTAATAATTTAGCATCAAACCAATCGAACTAACCATATAAACAAAAGTATTAGCATATGAAGTATGGATGTTTGCAACCAAGAAGCTCGATGACTCATTTTCCTCAAGCATAAATCCACAACAATACTACTCCTACAAGGCCTTAACCTGTTTATCTACATACATACCTAAGAAACCTAAAACTGATATTTGAGTCACATCGAGATTCATCCCAAACTTTTGATTAGTAATTCTTTCGAGACTTCAGTCATCTTCTTTGAATGTACTACCCCTAAACTTATAACCACACTCTCCACTGAGGCTTTTCTTATGAAGTTATAGAACCCATCCATAGATTACAAAGCATAACTGCAGCAGAAAATATTTGTAGAATTATGAAACCTCCTTCCCCAGAAGACTATGAAAAGAATGATGGGGGAAGTTTCTTCCCTCCTCACCTTCCTCCCATTTTTTTTTAACCTTTCATGATGCAATTCTAAATTAAAGATTTTAAGTGTCAACATGTGCCATTCCATATTGTACAACACAAATCATGCCAATACTAGGCTGGCATGTAGCACAACTTTGCAATCAGCTTCCCACAAGCTGGGGCCCATTAATAATATGGCATGGTACCAACAAAAAACCAACAAAATGACTTATAAACCCTCTACTTTGTTTCCTATAATTATTTTGCAAGGGAGGTGCTGAGCTTGATCTTGGCATTGAAGTGTGCCAAGCTCATGGAAACCATACAATGACAATGATATAACTATATTATAGCTATAATATGACTAGCTATAACTATAGTGTAAGTATGTTGTAATTATAGTAAAACTGTAGTATAGTATGGCTATCACATAAACTGTAGCATAGTGGTTTACGATAATATAATTATAGAATACATGATACAAGTGAAGTACATTCCACAAAGTTTACACTTACAAAATTGTGTATGCTGATATGCCAAAAAAATTCTACAACAAAAAGGATGCAATTTAACATTATGGGTCTTCACACTACTACATCTATGGTTGAGGTTCCATACAGAAATTTTTCGGGTAAAGATCAAATTGGTCTACATCAGTTAATTTCATATGTCAAAAGTCTATTATTGGGAACAAATGGCTCAAATTTAGACCATAGACACCACCATAGATCAAACTATGTGGCTCACGTTAAACCTTGCATTGTGAAACTGCTTTCTTGTTGTTTGAATTATAAAAAATAGGGGATGTATGAATGTGATGGCATCTGTTGTAAGGCATCCTAGAGTTGAGGATAATGTTGAGATATTTTAAAACATATTGTAATAATATAATTTGTTATTTGTAATAGTATTATTTACCATAACCAAATAGTATATAGTATATTATGGTATGATAATAATATAATGGATAGCATGCTAGAAAAATGTTATTAAGATAATACACAATATAAAATATTAGATATGAACAATATTATATTAAGATGGTACTAAAAAAATATAAAATGAGCATAATAAATACTATCAACAAAAATTATAATGTTTTTATATAATAGGTAATAAATTATTATCCACTATAAATAACTGCATTATAACTATAGATGTATAAAACTTGTGATGCAATTGTTACATAACTACAGAAAAAGTGTAATAACTATTTTGGATGAACAGAATATAACTATAATATTGATCAACAACAAGTTTAGTATTAAAAACCAAATCAAAATTGTAGGGCATACACTGTACATTTACAGTTTTAGTGTAGCATATCTATAGCATAACCGTAACATCACTATATTAAACTAGAGTAACTTTGGTTTAATTACATAACCATATTATAGCCAGAATAACTAGAATAGAGTTATCCAGAAAAAGAATAACTTCTCCATACAATATGCCTTTTGATAATGATTGTTGTTCAAATCCAAAGTCTTTTTTTCTTTTAATGCTTCTACATTACTAGGGTGTAATATTTGGCATGTAATCCTAAACAATACGTGGCTTATTAATTAGCATTATTATGTACACTTACAGATTTTTATCTGTAGGATACAAATTGTTGTTTTTTCTATATTTCCTTTCTGCATAAGATTCTTGGGAACCCCCAAATATGTGTAATATGTGCAATATGCAAATTCACCAGCACACCAGCAGGAAGGACTTAAATCATTGTTCTAAAGAACCGCACACTGTAATACCGTTCTAAGTTCATGTTTTGGCGCACTAAAAAACCAACACCGACGAATATATAACATAAAAACAAGCATAAATTAAACAAAATGAAATAAAATAAAATGAAAGAAATACCTATTCCAGGCTGCATGAAGAACCGGGATCCCAGCTGTGAGAGTCCGGAGAGGCCCATAATCGGACTGATAAATTAATATAAGTTAGCACACACAAACCTTTAGAAGCGTGAATAAATTCTTTGGGTAGGAGAAACCTAAACCCTAGATAGGGTTTAGGGAAACAAAATCTATCTATAAAAGATCAGATTTGCTAAATCTCACATTATTATTATTTTAAGCATGACGAAATCGGGAGGACAACGAGGGGTTTAACGGACGTCCTTCGGAACCGCTTTCCGCGACGGCGTGAGGAAAGGGAGACAGCGGCGGAGAAGAGAATCCAGCGCCTTCTTTATACTTAACGGACCGGTTTGGACCGCTGGGACCAGGACCTCGGACCGGATCGTGCCGATTCCTAGGACCTCGACCGGGGACCGCCGATACCCAGTCACATAGGGATTCCACCGACCGAACCGGTGGCGGTCCCCGGCCCCTAAAAAGCCAGCCGAGGGTGCTCTTCTCGAGAGCGAAAGCGCGGTCCTAACGCGCGCCTCTGTTTGTGGTTGCCTAGGGTTAGGGTTTACCGTCGCCCAGGATACGGTACGCTCCCTCCCTCCCTCCCTCCCTCTCTCTCTCTTTCTCTCTCTCTCTCTCTCTGCCGGAAGCCCTTCTATGTTGTAGGGTCTTTTGAGTTCTTTCGCCGTGCCGCCCCCTTCTGTGAACCTGATCCGGAGCTAGGGTTTTTGTTAGGATTAGCCTTTCGAGTCAGAGATCATGAAAGAAATCATGGGAACAAGTATTGTTCTGTAATCTCCTCGGTGTCTGAATTATGGATATCTTCCTTGATTTCCCATTTTTTGCTCTATCTTTTTGATCTAATCCGAGATCTATTGTTCGTACCAAATCAATCGCTATCTCTGTTTTGCCAAGGCGAAGATTTGTTTTTTTTTCTGGGTCATTTGTTTGGTTAGACAGGCATTGTTAGGTTTTATCTTGGTTGTGTTTCGTATTTTGATCAGTTGGAACGCACCAGTTGGTTACTGTCTTTTTCGCTTCCAAGAAGATCTATTATTGCGTTTGCAACTGTTTTTACCGTTGATTCTCTTCTCTTCATTTCTCTGACGTGTTAAGGAATTTTTGGTTGATTCTTGCTGTGAGCTTCTGTTACATATTTATTGATTCTTCTCTCCATTGTTCTAACCCTAGCTTGGATGTAGTTTTTAGTTATTTTATTATTTTCTTCCATCTCATAAAAATGGAAAATTCTTGAAATGAGTAAATAGAATTCGGCATGTGCTATGCTCATGGTTGTTCCAAAGAATATGCATGGCTAAATATGGCCAGAACAACACACAAAGATTTCCAAATTACTATAGAGATGAAAAGTCTTGGAGGAGAGGGGCCACTGTATGAGCATAAAATTATACATGGCATATTGAAAAAAGGAAACCCAAAAATAAAATAATCAACAGACTTGCATTCCCAAAAATGAGAGAAAGAGAAATTATAATCATTTCATGGTAAATTTGATAATATAATCCTTGATTTACCAAAGAGTAAAAATTATCTACACCATCATCAATTCCTCCTGTCCCATTCCAATGCTATCAGAAAGGGCGTCAGGAAGGAATTGCTGTCATTAACAGTGAGATGGTACGCCCTGTGAAAATGATTCATGGAAGTCTTCAGTCTGGATTCGTTTGGTCAGACTGAGGCTTTTGCATTATATATGTAAAAGCAAAGAACTAATGCCAACATTGTCAATTAGGCAATTGCATTTCATGTTGAATTATCAGTTCTTAAACAAACCATAATCTCAAAAACAAACAAAGTCATCCTGGAAGGCTTCAATTTGAAATCGCAAATGTGTTAAAGGACAGAAGTGCAGCGACCATATGTTCTGAATACATTCTTTTATTTTGTTTTTTGTTTTCAAATTTTACCATGCCGTCTTCCATGTCCATCAAGCAGGTAGCATGCCTTTAGTTCTGATTGGTGTGCATAGAATGAATCCCCTGCTAAATCTGTAAAAATTTCTGTAGGCAGTTAAATCTAAATTTACTGCAGGCTATAGTCTGTCTTTCCAGGGGAAAATTGTCCTGGTATTTTTCTTTGATCTTCCTTTAGAACCTTCTGCCAATTTAATGTAGAACTTACTGTTGCAGACAGTTGTGTTAATAGTGTTTATGCTTGGTTTCGATGTACTGGGTTATATGATGTTATTTAGCTCTGTCTCATGCCAGGCATTCCTATGCATACCAAATACCTTGATGAAGTATCTCATGGTGTTTGTATTGCATGTTCAGTATATATATCTTAATGGTTCTCCAAAGTGATGATGTTTTTTCATCTACAGCAGGTTTATATCTTTAACTGAATCATGGTGGACACCGGAAAACGTCCACGCCAGCAGAGGGATGACAACAATGATTGGAAACAACAGAAGAGACCAGGTAACAAGGAGAGATCTGGTGATGGTGAACTTGTTGTCTATCGCATGCTTTGCCCTGATGGTGTTATTGGGAGTGTCATTGGTAAGAGTGGTAAAGTGATAAATTCCATAAGACAAGAGACGCATGCTAAAATCAAGGTTGTCGATCCGTTTCCTGGTGCGGACAAGAGGGTTATCACCGTATACTGCTATGTTAAAGACAAGGATTCTATGGATGTTGATGAGGACAGCATGGAACCTCTTTGCCCTGCTCAGGAAGCTCTGCTTAAGGTGCATGATGCAATTGTCAATGCCCTGGCTATTGCTAGTGAATATGATAAGAGGAACAAGGAGGAGGCCTACATACTTGTTCCAGCTAGCCAAGCTGCAAATGTAATTGGCAAATCTGGGGCCACTATAAAGAGATTGAGATCAAAGACCAATGCAAACATAAAAGTAAACCCAAAGGATGCCAATGATGCTACTCATTCCTGTGCAATGAGCTTTGACAACTTTGTTCAGGTAAATGCTCCTACTGCTTTATGAGTTTCAAAGAGTAAATCTTAAATTAATTAGGAGCTAGTATAAATTAAATTAGAGGTTAGATTTTTGTCAACTTCTTATGTGTGCTGTGCTTTTCTAGTTGTATATCGGAAGTTGCATATCATGGGAATTGTGAGTCTTAGATATTTTTGTCAAAATTAATGTTTTGGTTTTATAATTAGGATTTGTCAGTAATCTTCTGAGACTTATGCTGCCTGCGCTTTTTTTTTTTTTTTTTTTTGGGGGGAAGTCTTTTTTTTTTTTTTTTTTTGGTGTGTGTGGGGTGGGGGTGGGGGTGGGGGCGGGTTGCGGGGGTGGTTGGGCAGGGCAACAATTCTGGGCCTTAAATGTTTGTATTTGCATTTCCTTTTACTTTACACTTAATTTTTAACTTGTAGTATTAGGATTTGTGAGCAATCTGTCATCGCAGTATGGTTCCATGGCCTACCTGTTCTCATTCCCTGCAATATATATGATATAACATGAACTCCCTGGCTGGGAGAAGCCAGCTACCTTCGAATGGTCCTCAGGTGCTATTGCATGGTGTTAGAAGTTATGGTGTCAATTGATAAATGCTCTTCTTGTTCATACATTTAACCTTGCTTTATCTTGAAGTATTTAGAGATGGATACAGGAAAGCCTCAAATTTAAAAACTGTATTTTTTGTCTCCCCTTTATGGAAATTTACAATATTGCCTTTTTATCACTATGATTTACCATTTAAAAGACATGTTACTCATTCGGATCCATTCTTCAGAAAGTGCTTTACAATTCCTTGTTGGTCATTTAAGTTTTATCAGTCAATCAGGGTCTTCTTTTCTACCTATCTATTATCTGGTTCAATGTATGTGGCTGATGCATATCTTGTAGGCTGTCCTCTTGTTTCTTCCTTGGATCATCAAAGGATCATCTCTGAATATGCTATCCTTTTGTAAAGTGCCAGCCTACAACCAAACCAGAATTACAGCTCATCAAAAAATGGATGACCACTTTTCACTTTTTAACTGACTATTTTAAGTGAGGAAGTGATTATTCCTTCCCATCTGCTTTTAAAAATTATAGGTACTTATTGGGGTTTTTATGATTTGATTAAGGCATCAAATTACCAAATTTACTTTGAATATGGTAGTCTAGATATTTATCTTATTTAGTAAAAAAATTTCTTGTGATTCATCTCTATGTTCATACTCTATTTTTTGTTATTTACCTTACTTCCACTTGTAATAATTTTCCTTATATATGCTCGTGCAGATAACCGGTGATGCTGAAGCTGTGAAGAAAGCATTATTTGCAGTTTCTACTATTATGTACAAGTTTTCACCAAAAGAAGAGATCTCCCTTGATACTTCTGTTCCAGAGCTTCCACCAATTATTATTCCTTCAGATGTCCCTATTTATCCAGCCGGCAGCTTTTTTCCTGCTGCAGATGCTCTTGTTCCTCCTCGATCTATGCCACCAGTCATAGGTGCCACACCACCTGTATCAGAACTTCATGGATATACTGATACGGCTAATGCATGGCCAGTTTATCAATCTGCCCTTCCTGTTATTTCTGGATATGGTGGTCCATCACGTGCAGAGGATTTAGTAGTACGAGTCTTATGTCCATCCGACAAGATTGGACGTGTTATTGGTAAGGGAGGGAGTACTATAAAGAGTATAAGGCAAAACAGTGGTGCACGTATTGATGTTGATGATACGAAGGACGAGGCTGAAGAATGCCTTATTACTGTCACATCGTCCGAGGTTAGACTTATTCATTACTTTTTGCAGTTCTTTTCCCGATTATCAATTTTTGGCTAATGGGCATGTTGCATGATCTGCGTGTGCAGTCCACCGATGATATCAAATCTGCTGCAGTTGAAGCTGTTTTGCTGCTTCAAGGAAAGATTAATGATGAGGATGATGACAAAGTGAATATCCGTCTTCTTGTTCCATCAAAGGTGATTGGCTGCCTCATTGGCAAGAGTGGCTCAATTATAAATGACATGCGCAAGAAGACTAAGGCTGAAATTCGGATCTCAAAAGGTGAAAAGCCTAAGCGCACTGCTTCCAATGATGAGCTTGTTGAGGTTTGCCCATTTCCTTGAATACCAATCTCCTTCTGCTGTCCTCAAGTTCTAACTTTATATTCTTTTCAATTTTGATTGGCATCCAGGTAACTGGAGAGGTAGGTAATTTGCGTGATGCACTAGTTCAGATTATTTTGAGGCTTAGGGAAGATGCGTTGAGAGATAGGGATGGAAGCCAGAATACTCACAAGGATGGTAGTCAGAACGCTCCTCCAGTCGATCCTCTTTATACTAGTAGTCTCTCTGTCCCTCCTGTATTGCCTAGCATTCCATCTGTTGCATCTTTGAGCTATGACCAGAGAATAGAAACTGAAAGGGGTTTGGGAGTACTGTCTGGCAGCAGTTTGTATGGATACAGTTCTTTGCAGGTACATTGCTTGCTACTTCAGGATATCTGCTCTGACTTGTTTGTTTCCAGCATGACTAGCAAATTTGTAGAACCTTTTGATTAACATTATTGTTATGCTCTCTGTCAAGGCTGGAGAGAATGGCTATGGTTCCCTTTCATCATATTCATCAAAGGCATATGGAGGGTATGTTTTTTTTTATTCTATTCACTTTATATAAGCTTAGTCTGCTTGGACCTTGATTCTGTGGTCCAATCAGAATATTAGTTCAAACCGTATCTTTTATTAGGATTTGTCATGCCTT
This sequence comes from Cocos nucifera, assembly GCA_006176705.1. NCBI lineage: Eukaryota > Viridiplantae > Streptophyta > Magnoliopsida > Arecales > Arecaceae > Cocos > Cocos nucifera. The sequence continues at coordinate 640,871 of QRFJ01001184.1, forward strand.
ATACGAAACATTTGTATTTTCACAAGGATGTCATCTATAGAACATTTTGTCTCATCATTCTATTCATGAAACATTGTCTTTGTGTGATAAGTCGTTTTTTTGAATGGTGATTGGATATATCATTCATTAGAATTCAGTCACTGTAGGTGGCCTCACCATTTTTTGGTTTCATGTTGCTCTAACTTTAAGCAGATTGCCTCCGTATATTGAGATGGTGATTCCTGCAAATGCTTTAGCTAAAGTTATGGGAAAAGGTGGTACGAACATTGAAAATATAAGAAAGGTGTGTCTTTATGTGGTGAATCTATCCTCATAATATTATTGCTCTTTCTTTTTCATGCTCTAGATTTTACATGTATTTTTATAGATTGGAATTATGTTATTGCATACTATATCATGCTCTAAATACATCTAGTTTTAAATATGTGGAAAAATTATTGGAAAGTTTTAGTTTGGAGGCATGATTTAGTATTTTGGTGGTTTTTTTTTTTTTTTCGTGTACACTTTTTTTTTATTTTTATATAACTTTGATCTTGAAAATCTGGGTTCCTATTTGCCATATGTACAGAGGGTGCCCAAATCTAGTGCACCATACTGATAGCAATAGATTGTCTCTTTTTGACTGATCTAGTGTCTTGCCATCCAGAAGGGGAAACCAAGAACTTCCCTTAACCGGCCTGTTATCCAATATCCATAGATCTAGCTTCTGCAACGATTCTACTTAAAGGATGCTGCTGAAGTATCTCATGTCAAAAAGAGAATGCAAAATCTATATCTTCTTAATTTTGAAGCGACCATGACTCTACCATCACTGATCTAATTTCACTTTTAGTTATTTATCTAGACCCAAAGATTATTAGTATGGGTTTGAAAATATAAAATGCCCATATGACATTCTGAACAATGTATAATGAGATTGCCACCAAACAGTTGAGCAGTTCATAAATCAGTTGTAAGAATTAAGATCAATGAATTTCAGTGCCCTGGAAAATTGGGATGATACTTGCAAACGAGCCTTGCATTTGTAAATGTACAGAGTTCCAACTTACAGTCAGAAGATTGCTAAAATCTTTCCAGAATAATTTGCACATGGGTATTATAGATGGTCATGTAATGGGCATACCAACGAATTGAAGAAAGAGTATTAGATAGAGATTCAACCTTAGGTTGGACACCATTCACTTAAGCATTATCTACTAAAGCCCGATGAGCCCTAGCACACTACAATTTTCCCTGTCATCATCCAGTTAGCATTCTAGTTAGATATTATTTGGTTTAATTTAACTAGTTTCTTTTCTGACTGATGCTGTTGCAGATATCTGGAGCTCATATAGAAGTTGTTGAGTCAAAATCATCTCGTTTTGAGCGTATTGCTCAGATATCGGGAACCCCTGAACAGAAGCGTGCTGCAGAGAACCTAATCCAGGCATTCATAATGTCCACTTAAGAAGATGGATATGCTTTGAAGCTCCAGTAGGTGATCTTTTGTTCCATTGTCGCGGTGCACTTCATTCTGGTTTTCCATAGTTCCCTTAGGTTTTTATTCTAGAGAGGAAGGGCGTATCTGTTAAAATCCTAGTGGTGTCTTCTGCCTCCCCAGAGTCAATTCTGTTCCCGAAGAATCTGCTGCTGACTTGTCATTGAGGAAGATATTCTCTATATCAGTGAATCTGTCTTATCTAATTATCCTAGATATCTTAGGTCCTTATTTTCCTCTTCTTATTTTCTTGTGCATCTTTGACTAGCTTGGATGCCATATATCCTGGATTTAGCAACTCTTTATCAACTGATTCGCTGCTTGATATATTGACGTTTCGTAATCCTGTCTTTTGCCCGTTGCTTCCTCAGCTATATGGATTGGATCCATCCTTAAACAGGGTGGAGGGATCAAGTTTGCCATGTACTATTTCACTGCTGAACTGAATTTTTATGGTCATTATTGAAGCTGAAAATTGTGTGCTGAAATGGAATCATAAAGCCCAAGCACTTCCTCCTTTCCTCGCGCTTGTATAGATTTGATGTTTGATTTTGCTATCAAAATCAAATCTGAGTCAAGGACTGCATGTTGTGTAGTGCTTGTACTTTGCCTCTTCCTTCGGATATTTTTGATTTTAACTCTGTTTGCTTGTGATTTTCCTGGACATTCAATTTGCTGCTTCTTTTGTATTTATGTTTCCCTTGTATTTTTCATTGCATTAATCTCGGGTCAATTTTTTAGCCAGTAGGTGGCCCTTCAACTCACTGTTTTTAAGCACCACTGTCTCTAAACTATCAATTTTGGATTTTGGGGCATTGAATAAGTTTGCTTGCTCATCCTAATCTGCCGTGCCCAAAACAAATAATTTTTTAGGAGAAGTGTATATTCTCGTTCTCTACTTCACAAAAGCTGCCAAGTTCCGACCTACTAAGAGACCGACATTGTATATATCCATCATGAGTAATATTCCTGTGACTTTATAGAGGCCCTCTACCATCCTGCATGCTGCAGAGAAGGCTAGCTGTAGGTTTCAGTTTACAGGTGGTGCATTCAGCAGGTGGAAGTTTCGTTTTCTCAACTCTGCAAAATGTTGTTGCTGCCAACGCTAACCATGTACATTATGTATGTCTATGTTGATAAGCTTTTAGAAGTGGGTGATTAGGGTCATGTGTGGGTTGCTCTTTTTAATTTTCAGCCCACTCAAGTTACAGTAGTTTTTTTTTTTTTCGCATTTTGACAGTGCTGAAAGTATTGGTGGTATTGATCTTAAAATTATTTTATTAGGTATGTTTCGTCAGTCATTTACTGGGAAAGAAAATAGTCTTGGTGTTGATTATATCTCCATCATTTCTTGATTAATATATGGGTTATGGCATGCAAATGTAGTGGAAATTTTATTAATAGCATGTAGCATCACATCTATGAGAATGTTGCTTGGATGATTGTCCATTTAGGCTGATTGAGTTGCTAGAAAGGTCGGTAAAACTCCTGTGTTTGGTCTAGTAGTTCTTGTTACCGCCGAATGCTGGCGGCAGCAGCTCTGTCTGGTATTGTAGCTTATGGTACCATGTGAGTCACCTAGTATGGCACCCGTTAGAATTCCAGAAGCAAAACCTGGGATTTGTGATTGTGTTGTCTTTTGGGGTAAAGGTTTTTTTTTTTTCTCTGCTCTTTTCTGGCGTTGGGAAGAGGGGAGGGTTGCGCGGGAGGAACAAATGCGTGGACTGATGTACGAGAACCTAGGAAAATTTACATGTGATAGGTCTTGAGTATTGCTACGTTCCATGAAGTCTCCCATTATTTTGTAGGGCCTCTCATTTGTTGTGTTGAGCGCTTCCGTCTGCCCAGGCTCGTTGGAACGATCACAAGCTGAATTCCGGGGGGAAGGCGCCAAGTTGCTGAGTTCGAAGATGGTTTAATTATCCATTTTAAGAGCAAATATTCTATTTTTCCGGTGGTTGGATGATGAAATTGGTTGATGCTAGACCAGCCCATCTGGTCCGCCCGAGCTTGCATTCTTTGTGCCTAGTTTGTAAGTTCAAAGAATCGGGTTGATCTGGAAATTTAGGATCGCCCATTAAACAAGTAGACCTTGATCTCTGGTTTGAACTTGACAATGTATATATAAAGAAAGTTAGGTTAGAATTAGGTCCGTCGGCTTTGGATTCATATTTAATTAAATTAAAATTTTATAATAGAAATTATACATAAATGACTCAAGCGGTTGAATATGATCTAATATCTTTATAAAAAATTATATAATTTAAAAATTAATAAATTAAAAAAATTTAAATAAAAATGAATTAGTTGTATTTTTTGATTATTAGTGTATAAATTAAGTTTTTAAATCATATGATTTTTAATATATAAGTAAGTTTTAGATAATAGGATCCTTGTTTTGATATGAATCTTATCAAAGTTTATTCACATATATATATTGCTCATCTTATGCTGGTTGCTCTTCCTTCGCCTCCTCTTCCACATCCATTTGGCTACCCTCTATCCCATCTTACCCTCTCCTCTCTGCCTGTTCAACCGCCTCCATCTCCTTCTCTTTTTTGTAGCTAGTTTAGCTGCCCCTCCTTTTCACTTGTTTGGCCACCTTCTATCCCACCTACCCCTATTCTCCTCTTCCTCTCCAACAGTTTGATTGCCTAAGCAACCCCCCATCCCACCTCCCCCTCCACATTAGTTCTTTGGCTCCTTAAGTACTTCACTCTTTTTTTTTAATTTCTTTATGGAAAGGTAGATCTTTTTTGGTAAAGCTTGTGGCATGTTGAAAGCTTGAAGCTTGATAAGTAGTAGGCTTGGGCTTGGAAGGTAAATCCGAAGGTTCGGTTAGGTCTAACCTTGTTTGGAAGAAAATGAATGAATACCTTAGGTTGAGCTTGGCTTGAATGAGGCATGCTCATTGAGAATGTTTAGTTGATTCTTTGTATTTTTCAGAGTTTTTGAAATAATTTTTGATTGAACTTTTTTTTTTTTTTTTTTTGAAAAAGTTAGATAACTCGTAAGATAGATTTAAAAAATATGTTTTGAAGATATCTTAAGTACCGCCAACCTTAGTTCTAAGGTTGGCGTAGGAGATTTATTTTTTTTGGATAAATTGTATATATTTAAAATACATCTTTTAGAATCATAAAACTAGCTGAAGTTGATAAATGATTGAAAAGAGTCTTCAAGGATACATCTCATGTGATTTGCAACAAATGAAGGTCAGTTTGCAGCATTATTCGACTCTTTGTGGATATGGGTTGCATCCGGGTTGTTTGGAATTATGCAGTTGAAATTTTTCGACTAAGTTTGTATTCAACTTAAAGTTGCACTAGCCTTGACTTATAAGAAATTTTATTTCTTATATTTGGAGGAGAGTTTGGAGACAAGAGAGACATCCTTGATAACATAGTGTTGAACATCTTGGACTGTAAGTTAGAATACTCGATGTATATAAAGATAATGTTAAATAAGAATACATTTTCTTAAGAGACTATTTCATCAATCAAGTCATAGGTACTTGATATATTCGTATCTAAGGAATTTTTCACAAAATGATGATGAAGTATATAATTGGTACAAATATTCTATTTTCGATCTATGGTATCAACATATAGAGTTTTATTTTTTAAAATTTATTTTTTAGTCAAATGCGAGAGATTGTCATTCAATTTACTGGAAGCAGTAGTATCTTGGATGAAAATGTTGGCATCGAATCATTGGTGGTGATGGCCTACGAATAGACCTAAGCACTCGTAGGAAGGTAGCGGGTGGTAGTGCAGTCTTGTAGGAAGGTAGAAAAGGTTAAGAAGAGGGGGGGGGGGGGGGGGGGGGGGGGGGTGGGAGGTGGAGGGGGTGAGCACCCGTGGAAGAGGAGTGAGAGGGAAGAAAGATTTTTTTTTTTAAAAAAAATTAAATTAAGATAGCTATTCAGGTGGTTGCAACTCGTCCTACAGTCGTTTTGATATGAGTTGACCTACCACAAGATAATCATGAGTTATAGCTTAATGAGAAACTTAGCTTAACATGCAATTTGAGTTACATGCATTCAAACAATCAGGCTATCTTACGCCTTCAACTTGAGCTACGTGCAGCTCCATTTTTTGGATTCCAAATAGTCCCTTAAGGAAGATACATCCCTCTAAATTTTATAAAGTAGAAGATGGGCATTATTCACGTGAGCTTCTGCCTTGGTTATTCAACTTTTGAGTCACCCTCCAGTACAATGTGTTGCTCAAGGTATAGTATTATAAGGCCTTCCCAAGCTCCTAGCAACTCTAACATTGGAATTGTGATATTATACAGATATGACCCATTTGCAGCCACAAAGGAACCATTAGGACTTTGGATAACAAATGCTACTCCTCCGTAAATCTGTTGTAGATCGTACTGCCGTTAAAATTGATCCTCAGGAAGCTAGGAGGTGAAGGCTTCCAAGTTAAAAAAGTCACATGGGTAGGCAAATACAAGGACTACCGGTAGAGAAACCTAGTTTCTCCAACTATAAAAAACCCCTGATCGCAAAGGAACAAAAATAGGGGGTCTTTCTGTTCTCTTGTGATTGTCTTTCTATCTGTTTGGGAGTGCCTTGAGATTCGGATTCTAGGCATTTGGGGTATGATCATCGGCGATCCAGTCATCTGTCATCATTGGTGAGGGTTGTGAAGATGCTGAGTGACCTGCGAGACGATCCAAGCATCTCGAGGGGTGGAGATCGGCCGGAATCTAGGTGGAAATGGATGGTTTAAGGGTAGACGGTGTGGGTTTCATCGCAGCCCGTGTCGGAGGAGGTTGCGGAGCTTTTTAAGTGGTTCTTGGTGGTCGTTAAGGCCCTGGCGATGGCTCTGAGGGAGTGATCGGAGTAGTGGGCCGCAATCGCAGTAATGGGGAGAAGTTTGGGGTAGTGGGTGATGCCAGAACTAGTGGTAAGGAACTTCTGGCTCCGCGGGGGGTGGGGGGGGGGGGTGGGGGTGCGAGGGGGGTGCTAAGAGGGAAATCTCGGTGTTTGGGCTTGATGGAGGCCTGCTCCTTTTCTAGTTTGGGGAGCTGGATGAGTGAGACTGCATCCTCTGGCGGCCATGGGCCGTATCCGGTTAGGCTCTAGCCCTTGAACCCTGGCATCCTGGTTTCTTTCCGACGGAGGGGGCAATTGCGAGTGCCTTGCTTTAGATCCACCTCCCTCGACTCCTAGCTAAATACTTGGAGGAGGAGGTGCTTTAGGAGGTGGGGTGGCTTACCGGTGAGCTCATCCCCATTGATGACTGTACGAGGGACATGCGTCGGCTAGGTTTCGCTTATGTGTCCATCAAGATCTGCCTTGGCCATTCGCTGTGGGCAGGGGTGTTGGTGAAAGGGCCTCAAGGTCCATTTTGGCAGCACTTCATCTTCGAAAAGCTGGAGGGAGTCTGCCTCAGTTGCGGTTTCTTCCACCCATTAGAAGAGTGTTGCCAGGTGGGGAGGGGCGATGCGGTGACCGACTTGCACTCGAACAGTGTCCTCTGGGCAAAGGAGTTGGAAGGTGACTAGGGAGTTGTGGGGCCACCCCTTGGGCCCAGCTATTGGTCGTTCGATGGTAGGAACCTGGCCGGGAGGCGGTGGTGGACAAAAGGAGGAAGAAGATGGGGTCTACTCGCCCCGAGTCTAGGGCAAGTCAACATGGGCCACGTAGGATCGTTGGGGACTCAGTCGAGGCGAACTTGGAGGCCAAATTCGATGACTGGATCCAACCATCCAAGGTTGCACAGTAGATATCTAGTGTGGAGATTTCCATTAGGGGCCCTGTGGACCGTGGGTTGGGCATGAACCACTTTGACCCGCTGGCATGTCCTAGGCCTGCAGGCGGGGTCTCGTGCGGATGCATGTTGGGCCACGATGGGGCGAGCCCATTACTTAGGCGGGCGCAAGCCAGGTCCAGGGGGAGAGCGGGAAAAGTCGTGCGGGGAGTGGGCTAGCTTGACCTAGCCCATGCGGCGGCGGGCCTTACCCAAGGGGTGCAGCGGGTGGGGGCTATGGGTTAGCCCAAGCGAGCTTGGTCCCTTGAATTTGACACGGGTTGGATACCTTTAAGGCCTTCTAGATGGGATTTGGGCTTGATGGGCTCTAAAATGTGAAAATTATTGAAAATTGTGTTCCAAAACTAATCATCAGTCTATTGATGATTGAGCTCTTTTATATATATGTATGTGAATTGATAATTAATAAAATATTATTTGATCTTTATTCATCATAAATGTATACATCTTCTAACGAATCGATATATTATGATGAAGTTCTTAAGACTATTTTAAATTGATAAACGAGGATTTATTATTTAGTCCTTAAATCTGTTCATGACCAAACGATATGCTATTATTAAGATGATACCAATATCAAGTATAAGTCGTTATATGTCATATAGGTTGGTTATCCTTTTAACCAAGGAGTGTGGATACACTGGTATGGCATGTAGATGAGATATAGAAGTATATCTGCACTGAACATGATCACTCCAGAGCATTTTACTATCAAGACTTGCTCTAAAAGGATATAGGTATAAGTGTCCCTCAGATTTGAGATCATTACAATGACTTATAAGTAAATCACTGTACTTTAGTATCGGACTACTTAAATTTTTAATTCAGTGACGGAAGGTTTCTGGGTATAGTCAAGTATTTATTAAGTCAGTGCATAATCAAGATGAGATTGATCGCTCCAAGAGCTTGGAGATAATGTAATACTATATTTTAATTTAGCAAAATCTTGTTTAGGATAATCCATGTGATGGATTTGAAATTTGAAATATAATATGGATGACTTATTTAGGATTGATAGTTAAATATTAAATCATCCTCTGAGCATTTAGGATCAAAGGAAAGAATTATACGGTAACCATATTCTAGTAGGTTCTGATATTGCTTCGCATGCATTCGATCTATCCAAATATCGGGTATGATTGCTAGATGATCACTTCTATTGGTATAGAAATTTATTCCTGTGCTATCGACTTAGGTTCGAATCTATGGGGTCACACTCAAAATAAGTACTTATTTGATTATGTGGCTGATCGAGAGTTCCATTTCGGATTGGGACTCTATGATCAAGAATCTCATTGGACTAGAACTCTATGATCATGAGTCCTACTGAGATAGAACTCTATGATGAGGAGTCCCACTGAGCTAAGACTCTATGATCAAGAGTCCTACTGGACTGAAACTCTATGGTCAGAAGTTTTACTGGACTGAAACTCTATGATCAGAAGTCATACTCGACTAAGATTCTATCATTGGAGGATTAGTTAGCAATAAGATTGTTAATTAGCTTGATTTGATTAAGCAATAAAGTTTGGATCAAATCAAGTTGAATTAGATTCAATTTGATTTGACCTAATTAGTTAATGAGATGATCTAATCGCTAAGAAAGATTGGTTTCTAATTTGATCAGAACTTTGATTTAACAAAATCTTAATTTAATTAAAATTAAATTAAATTAAATTAAAGTCTAATTGAATTGAATTAAATTTTATTAATTTGGTTCTAATCTGATTGGAATCAAATAATGAAAGAAGAGTCCAAAATAGTTGGACTAGCTTCATGCGCCAACTCCCTTATGCGCCACCCTAAGTCTATGCTTATTTCTCTCATGCAAATATGAGATTTGTGTGTAAGAAAAGTCCACATCCAGAGGTTTGCCATGTCCCTTATAGATAGGTTTCAGTTGGTTTCAAATTTTAATCCAAAAGGAGTTTGGATGAAAGGCAAACTAGCAATTCAGCCCTATCCATATCTTGCTGCCAAATTTATAAAAGCTTAATTCTTTTGTGCGCCAAATTATAATCCTTTTCCACTGAGAAAAACATCTAAGAGAGAGGTAGAAAATGTTTGGGGGCATGATGTTTCAGGGTGGGAAGCCTTTAAGGCATGTGAGAAAAAGAGAAGAAATCTTTCTTCTCTAGGGTGAGAGACCTAGACCTAGGGTTCTAGGGTTTTATTTTTGGAAGAAAGAAAAATCAGAGAAAAAGTATTTTTCTTGTTCTTCTTCTTCTTCTTCCCTTCATCCTCCAGAGGTTCTTCTTCGGTTTCAGAAAGTTTGAGAGGTTCGAAGAATGAGAAAAAATTAGATCAGTTAGTTCTATGATCTTTGCGTGATCTAGCAGCCTCGAAAGATTGGATCAGCACAGGACTTCGAGTGGACAATTCATTAAGGCCAGACATTCTATGCGGCTGTGAGCGACCTTTAAATCTTCATATGTAAAAGTTTCAATAGCAGAGAACATCTACCTACGCTCATGTATAAAGTTCTACACTTTAGTAGATAGATCTAGATTTTAGCATCGATGTGATCGATGCGTATGTTTTATTTTTTTAGATTTTTTTTGCATGTTGTATTTCATACCATAGATCCTTATGTAGGTATTTCAAATATGATCCTAAGCATATAAATTAGATTAAAATATTTAATCTTTTATATCCGCATTAAAAAGTTTTAAAATTATGCTTAGAATGCCTGCTGTTTTTTTTCAGTGGTATCAGAGCCATAGGTTCTTTATAACATGATATACATGCATGTTTGTATCTGATTTTAATTATTTAGATTAGATCTAAATGAATTCTTCAATAAAAATTTGAAAATAATAGATCGCACATACTGATTTAAAGATTGTTTTGCTATAAGATTTACCTCTTATAATGGAAAGATTGTTCTAGTATGTACTGATCTAAGAACTTAAATCATAAATATATTAGATTAGATCTAAATGATTTATATTATTTTTATAATTTATTTTTAAGATTTATTTTTAAAATTTATTTCTAAACTTTATTTTTGAAATTTATATACAAACAAAATTTAGTTCTGAAGTACCAAATCCTAACCCAATAACTTTGAACTTAATTAAGAATTAAGACTTATTTGTTAGGATCTAGAATTATGAATTGAAGATCTTAAGATATTTTCATAACTCATGGATTAATGGGTTAATAGATTAGCATATCAGGTCATTTAATTGGGTTAGACCTAAGATTAGAATTAAAGAATGGACTAATCAAGAGTAGTTGATCAAATCTAATCATGCTATCTTAGATTAGATCAAGGATACTTTGGATCAATTGCAACAGTTATAGTTGGTCAATTCCATGTCTTTGATAAGAACCAAATAGACTTGATTTTGGCTCACTCGTTGAGCCCGAATTATTAGTTGATTGAGTCAAAAATTAATTAACCAGAGGGTGTTTAAAGTAAGTTTGGCAGTATTAACCGATAGTTTTTAATTAGGAGTTACTCATATTGATTCGGTCTATGACGAGTTAATGGTATATCCCTCCCATCGATCCCACTTACTTGGCGACATAGTGGATTAGATTTTGATTAGATCACTTGATGATTCGTGCTAACCCATGTCAATTAGGTAAATCAGTGTGACTGATTTATGTGCCCCTAGACTAACTAAATTTTGATCCTTTTTTATCTAATTTGATGAAATCAATGAAAGAATCATGATTAGCTGGTCAATCTCTTCTCTCTGCTAAAATTATAATAATCAAATTCTCTAAATTATTAGATCCTTAAAAATAAAATAGTTATGAAAATAACTAGATCATAGCCATCCATTAAGTTGGATGATAATGGATCCATTAGTTTGATAATCATTGGAGGCCCAAAGGTCTGGTACTTATTAGCTTTTGAAATTATCATTCACAATATGATAACTCGGTTGTGTCTTTCTAATGGTGGTTAGGTTTGTCGACTAAAGTTGGGCCTAATCATTCGTTGGTTAGATGCGCATAGTATGATCATGTTAATGATTGGACCTAACCAGACTTTTTCAATGGAGGCCAAAGCCTACTGAATTGACTTCTGAAGCAAAATTAATTACTACAAATTATTTAGAAAAGCAATTGGTTAAGAACCTACTCATAGATGCGCATGGATTTGCCGACCAAAATCGACCTTGTATACAGTCTGTATGGATTTTAGTACCCACTAAGAAATTTAAGATAATTCCTTGAATTAGAGATAAAGGCTATCAATTCATATAAAATAGTGGAAGAATCTTTAGACTAAAGTCCAAGTCTTTAGGCTTATTAATTCATATACTAATTAGATTTTTGGTTTTTCTTTTGTATAGTTATGGCCACTATCCTGTCGCTCCAACCACTATTGGACATGATAAATTAGTGAAACCAAATTTTGATAGCTGGTATCGAAAGCTAAAAATTATCTTGGAGCATGAGTGGATTCTATATATTCTGACAAATTCAGCACCTAAGGAGCCAGCTTAGAATGCTCGTGGCATGGTCAAGACACTTACTAGAAGTGGCTTAACGACCGTATCATGATGCATTGTATTATGTTGGCGATAATGAACGATAAGTTCAGTCGTAGGTTTGAGAATGCTCAGTCAGAGAACATGCTTCAAATATTGAACAAGTTCTTTGGCACTTTCGATGACGTTGAGAGGCATAATACTAGTTATTGTATCTTCAATGCCCGGATGATGAATGTGGCGTCAGTCACTAATGATGAATGAGGCATAAGCTCAGCTTTCTCTTGCATGAGCAGGCTGGGAAAGATGCCATTCTGAACTCCTTGCCTAAGCTTACCTTCCATTCCTTACTCATTATCGAATGATAAAGCCTATAGTCAATTATCATGATTTGCTGGAGTTGCTGCAGAACTTTGAGAAGGATCATCAGCTCTACAAAGAGTCGGTGAATATAGTGGAAGGATCTTCTTTTGGTCGTCAACCTTTTAAGAAAGGAAAGAAGAATAAGAAAAAGAAAAGAAAGGTGCAGTAACATGCTGGGACATCTATGCAAGATCAGACCAAAAAATTCAAGTCCGACTAGAGCAAGATGGAATGCTTCTACTGTAAGAAGCAGGGGCACTGAAAGAGGATCTGTCCTCAGTACATTGCCTTCCTAGATTCGAACAGACCGAAGAAGAAGCAATCTATTGCTGCGCAAGATAATTATATAATAACTCCTTGTAACTTCTCTTTATGTGATACTACTGATAGAAAATATGCAAGATTTCATGCTTGAATTTCAAAATCTTTTTGAAATAAAATATAATGAAAGATGTAGATTAAACTATTTAATCTACAATAGCATATAATCAAATTACTAAACCCTATATTTAGGACCTATAATATGTCATAATGCATGCATAAATCTAAAAATAAATATTTTGATATTGATTAAATCAATACCCTAGATTTAGAATACTTTTAGATCTAAACTCTAGATCACATCTAGGTGAAGAAGAGATTAGATCTCTTACCTTTGCGTGGGTTGAGAACTCCATGGTTGATTCTCGTTGTTGCCTTTGGAGCCACACATGCGTCCTATCTATACAGATAATCCACATGAGGCTGCAATATAAATCGGAGGTTGATCGAACGAAGATTCACTCGAAGTGCTAGCTTCTCGTAGATCTCTCCTGATAGTTAATCTAAAATTATTTTTCTATCTCTTGGACACTCCAAGAGACGAAGAACAATAAAAGGAATAAGAAAAAAATTCAACTCTTGGATCTTCCAAAAATTAAAAAATAAAATAAAAAAAAATCCTAAGAGATGACAGATTTTCTCTTTTAAGACATCAATGATTGATGTCTTGAAAATATCTCTACGTCAGGACAAGAGGAGACCTTCTCCTCTAGATTTTTTCTATGCTTCCAGATCTAATATTTTTTGATTTTTCTCATAGAATAATCCTATAAAAATATGGAGAAGAAGGGTTCTCAAAGAAATCCTAAGAGAAGACCTTCTTCTCTTCTTCTTCTCTCATCAAGATATAATCAGATTATGTTCAAAGATGATCACCATGCCCCAACACCTTGGAGCACATCTCCTCATGCCCTCTTCTTCTCTCTCTCTCTCTCAGATTTTTATCATATAAAAGAAATATAAAGGAGTAAGAAAGAAAATACTTAAAAGAAAAATAAGGGAAGAGAATCTTCTCTTACCTTTGTCCCTTCAAGACATCAACATTTGATATCTAGATGAAGACTTTTTCTCTAAGGAATATGGCACCTCCTTTCCTCAGGCCCTCCCTCTCCTTTTTTTGATTATGTGCGTGGAATAATAGGGATTTTTGATGCCAACTCCTATCTCATAGGAGGCGCCACAAAATAAGGGAAGACTAGGTCAAATGACCTAGTCAAACATGAAAGTTATGAGGCGTCCAAGAGGGATGCCCAAAAATCTGGAGAAAAGGGGTGACAAAATAAATTGGGCATTGGAGGAAAAGGCAAAAGAAGAAGAAAGTATTTTGGTTAAGAGGGACTCTATCAAATAGAATCCCATGCAAAATAACTTTCCAAAATAGATCAAATCAAATTTGATTCAAATATTCCAGAATATGGAGCGTGAGAAAACATTCTTAGGGGTGGGAAACTCATGTAAACATTAGAAAATAAAAGGTGCGGCATGGGCTATATGGGTGCAAGGGAGGAGTGAGAGTCCTCGTTGAGAGTTCCAGTCCAACTAGGACTCCTCTTGTTTGACCAGGTTAAAACTATTTTAAACCTAAATTAAATCTTATTTAAATCATATTAAATGCAACCTAATTGAGCATGATCTTAGTCTAATTAGGAGCCCAATTAAATTAGATTAAATCATATTTAATTCTGATTTAAATCCTAAATTAGAAATTAGGTGCACTCAAATCCTAGTCCAACTAAAAATTATTTTTTTCTTGCAATTGACTTATCCAATAAATCAATCAGACTTAATCCAATTAAGTCCAAACTAATTTTAATTGAATCTAATTTAATTAGACTTGATCTCAGCCTAATTTTTTAATCAAATTGAGTCAATTAGCAATCCAATTGCTAATTGATCCTCCTGCAATACTTGCATTAGGTCAAATATCAATCGTATTGATTGTTTGACCTTAGAACGATTTTCAATTATCAATTAATTATCTGATCAGGTTACAACCTTTTATATGTGTGATCTCATAGGTTCGAACCTAAGTCGGTAGCATAGGAATCGATTCCTATACTAATTGAAATGACCATCTAGTAATGGTACCCAACATCCGGATGATAGAATGTATACAAAGCAACATTCTTAGAATCCTGACATGTGGTTACTATATAATTCATCCCTTTGACCAATAATGCTCAAGATGACTTCAAGTATACTGTCAATACTCATACAGGTTATCTCTATTATGTTTCAAAATTTTACAAATTCTGTGACTCCTCATGAGGATTATCCAGGCCCAGGTTTTGCTAAATTAAAACACAGCGAGACATTCTCTTCTTGAAGTTAATTCAGAGTGGTCAATTCCATCTTGACTTACACACCGACTTCACAAGTACTTAACTGTACCCAGAAATCTTTCAAATCTATATTAAAAATATAGGCAGTCCGACATCAAAGTATAGTAAGTTGCTTGTAAGTCATCGTGGTGATCTTAGATTGGAGGGACACTTATATCCATTGGCCTTAGCTAACTACTCTTGATAGTAGAGTATTACATTGATTATGTGCAGTGTAGATGTACTCCTACATCCTATCTGGATGCCATACCAGTGTCTTCATACTATTTGATTATGAGGACAACCAACGCATATGACATACATCGACCTACACTCAATAAGTTATTGTCCTTATTAATAACTTATCATTTGGTCGTGAACAGTTTAAGAACCATTCGATAAATTCTTCTTTATCGATTGATATATGATTCTAAGGAGTTCATCATAATTTAGAAATTTATTTAAGGAAGATAGAACTTCTATGATAAATCAGCCAAATAACTGTTATTGTTTGATAATTCATACACTAATTTTAATCATCTACCACTTAGATGACTGACTTTAGGACATATTTTTCAGCAACTCTTACTTGGACTAAAGTTAATCAGAATGATATCAAATATCTTATTTTCTACTTGAGTTCGTAGAACTCCTTAATTTTGAGATCTTAGCAAATGGATCAGTCAAATTCTCCTTTTTTATTGATCTTTTAAAGATCGACATCATCATGATCTAAAATCAAAGGTGATAGAAATATAGAGTATGCTGGTCCTTCGATTCTTTAGTCTGAGTTATGGTCCAGTGCTACGATAGGATTGGACCATCAGCGGAGGATGCCACTCCCAACCTGCTAATGAACCTCAGCAACTACACAGCTTATATGACAGCATCATATATCATGATATACTCTACATCACTGACTGAATAAGCTATAGTATCTTGCTTGAAACTTTTTTAGTAGATTGCTCCTATAATTAGGATATAACCCGATACTCTCTTGCTGTCATCTTGATCTGACTAAAAACTAAAATTAAAATATCCATAAGTTTTAAGTTAATATCTTCATATTTGAGTCACTGGATCTTAGTATTTTTCCAATACTTAAGGATTATCTATACAATCTTTCAATGGTTTTCACTTAGATCAGACTAGTATCTACTCACTATCCTTAGTAAGTATACCATATCTGATCGTGAATATTGAGAAATTAGATGACAGTCAAACTTTTATTTCTTGCAATGCTGGAATGCCATTTTCGATTAAGAAAATTTCATCCATGGACAACACAAGAAATAACATTATAGAATATTTTGTCCACTTATAAATATAGGATTTGTCTTTGTTCATAACAAAGACAAACGTTCAAAACGTATGTTTGAACTCTGAGATGATAGCCAGATGGGCTTTATAAATCTTTACCTTCTTGTCTGCGCTACTTTGATCTTTTTGAAAATTCATTCACACCTAATAGATTTTATCCCTTTAGGTGAATAACTAGTATCCACATACTATTGATTTTCATGGACTTTAATTTGGATTAAATGGCTCTAAGCCATTTCTCAAAGTCAGACCACTGCATAGCATCCATATAGGTGATCGGATCCTCGTTGTTCTCATCGAGCTCAACAGGATCGCCGTCCCAAACTAAGATATTGAAGTATCTATCCGGCTAACGCGGTACTTTATCGGATCTTCTTAAAGGTGCTACTTTAATGGGCTCTGAATTTAATCTGATCAAATCCAATTTTGTAGGTTTACTAGATTATGTCAGTTCATGTTCTACCAATCAAACTTTTTCAAGTTCAACTTGATAGGCATTAGTTCTTTCTCTAAGAAACTTCTTTCTAAAAGAAATGCCCTATTACTGATGAACATCTTATGCTTTTCAGTATGGTAGAATTAATAACCCTTAAACACCTATTGGATCAGGATCCAAATTTATCTGTGTGCAAACCTATGACATAGACCAATCAATCTTAAATCCGAAGGTAAGAGAGTCTAGGTCTATGCCCGATCTATATCCTATATTAAGTCTTTACAATAGATTTGCTTGGTGTAAATTTTTAGAGTAAAACAAATAGTCATAAGAGGACAACCCTGAAACAGATAGACTAGTGAACCCTATCGTGAATCAAATCATATCTAACAAAATTTAATTTCTTCTTTCAGATACAAAGTATTCCAAAAATGAATCCACCGAGAGAGAATTCTATTCTCTCCTAGATATGTCACAAACTTACTGGATAAGTATTCATCTCATCGATTTGATCAAAGAATTTTAATATCTTTTCTAGTTTATTTTTTTATTTTATTATTGAATTATTTGAAGATTTTAAATGATTCAGGCTAGATGCACCCATGTCTAGATAGATCGTCTGTAATGAAGTATTGATATTTTTCTCTAGCACTTGAGTTTATAGATCCACATACATCACTATGTATGAGACTTAGAACTTTATCAACTTCTTCATTTTTTTCAGTAAATGATAACTTTATCATCTTTCCAAGAAAATAAGAGTCACAGGTTATCAATGATTTACAACCACTGATGTCGAGTTTTCCACTCAAGCTAATCTATTTATTTTGTTCTTGTTAAGATGATTAAGCCTATAATGCCAAATGTAGACATCCATGACATAATCTAACTTGGACGTTTATTAAATATATACATTTTACTTAACAGACTTTATAAATATTAAATATTATTTTTTTATTTTTCATATATTATTATAATATTATTCATAATAATATCATAATAATTTATTTTATTGATAAATAATAACCATCTCTGATCAAAAGATCAATAGAGATCACATTTATTATAAATGATGGATAATAGTGATAATCACTCAAAATGACATCTTTTGAAAATAAGCTTGATAATTTCTAAAGCTAGGATTGAAATAAAACTTTCATCTCCAATGTTCAGGTATTTCTCATCATTTTCAAACATTCCATTTACCTATAGTCCTTATAACAAATTACATAGGACTATTGGTAATCAATACCCAGGTAGTAGAATTACATATAGAAAAATTTTAAGGTATTATCATATAACGTCCTTGATAAGCAACTCTTGCTCTTTCTCTTATTCAGCCTATTATGGTCAAGAAAAATAAGACAAATCTTCTTCCTATGATCTTGCTTCTAACAGTAAAAGCACTATGTCTGATTTGGGTCAATATTAGACTAATTATTTTGACTGGGCTAAGAAGCTCTAGTATAAATCCATTCGTACTGCTGAACCAAATTTAACTTTCGATACTAATTATCGAAGTTGGATCCCATAAGTTATCACTGTCTGACAGTGATTGAAAAAATTAGGGTTTAGCCTTATTCTATAAGAAATGAGAACATAGACCTAATGTATATGAATTATTTTAAGCTTAGAGACTTGAATTTTAGTCTAAAGATTCTTCCACTATTTTATTCGAATTGATAGCTTTTACCTTTAATTCAAAAAATTATTTTAATTTTTTAGTAGGCACTAAAATCCACATAGACTACACATAAGTCCAACTATGATTGGTCAATTCATGTACATCTAAGGATAGGTTCATCATCAATTATTTCTTCAAATAATTTTTAGTAATTTAATTTTATCTCAGAAATTTAATCAGTAGGCTAGAGCCTCTACTGTAAGGATTCGATTAGATCCAACCATTAATATGACTATATTTGGTGCACCTAACCAACGAATGATTAAGTCCAACTATAGTTAGTCAACCTAATCACCATTAGAGAGACACATCCAAGTCGTCATATGATGAATGATAATTTCATTAGTCAACAAACACCAGGCCTATGGGCCTTCAATAATTATTGAGTTAATGGACCCATTATCAAACACCTTAATGAAAGGCTATGACTCAGTTATCTCCATAACTTTATTATTTAAGAATCTAATAATTTTAGAGAATTTAAAATTATTTATGATTTAAGGATAGAAAAGATATGGATAAATTTGCTCCCACTGACTTTACCAAGTTAAATCTTTTCACTGACTTTTCAAGTCATTGATAAGGACTAGAATCAATTTTGATCCATGGGCACCTAAATCAGTCTCACTGAATAAAATCGATCTCACTGATTTTCTATGTAATATGTGTTAGCGCGAATCAATGAGCAATCTAATCAAGACTTGATTAACCACATTGACCAGATAAGTGAGATCGGTGAGAGGGTCTGTCAAGGCTTGCCTTAGACACCATAAAAAATGGCCAGGTAAGTGGGCTACCAATTAAAAACCACCAATCTGGGAATGTCAGACTTATCTTAGATACTAATCGATTTATCGGTTTTGATTTGGTTTGCCTAAAGACTCGAGCTCGACCATTGAGCCATGATCAATATTCATTTATTAGATGTATGGATTTTGATCAACTACAACTATTGAAGTAAACTATAGAAATGACCTAATCCTAATTAACTATTAATTATGTTTGATCAATTTCTTAATTTAGTCCATATTTAATCTAACCCTAGGTCTAACCCAGTTAAGGATCTGATCAAAGCTAATTCATTACCCTTTAACCCATGTTTTATGAAATCATCTTAGGATCTTTAAATCATAAATCTAAATCCTAAATAATCACTTAATTCTTAATTAAGTTCAAAGCTTATGGGTTTAGATTTATGGAACCTCAGAACTAATTTTTGATTTGATCATTTAAAATATTTTCAATCGTAAATAGTTTACATTGAATCATATTCAATATATAATTTTAGATTTGATTTATTTTAATACTTAGATCACATCCTAGGATTTTGAATCTAGAATTTTATAAAAGATAAGTTCCCAATTTAAATTATATAAAATAAATATATCATACATATACATTTTAGATTCAAAATAAATGATACATATCAACATATGTAATAATAGAATTTAGATCTAAACATAAAACACATCATATGGATCAGATCATAAATTATTTAAATTTAAATATAAAATTTAAAAATAAATCATAAATTATTTTAGATCTTATCTAATATATTTATGATTTAGGTTATTCAAGTTAGCACATACTAGAACAACCTCTCCACTATAAGGGATAAATCTTACAGCAGGATAATCTTATAATCAATATGTTCGATCTAAAATTATTTAGATCTAATCTAAATAATCCAAAATAGATCTAACATCTATTTAATTTTAAATTTTAAATTAAAAAAATAAATCATAAAATTATTTAGATCATATCTAACTTATTCATGATTCAAGAATAGATCAGCACATACTAGAACAACCTCTCCACTGTAAGGGATACACCTTATAGCAGGATAACCTTATAATCAGTATGTGCGATCTTTAAATTTTTATTTTTAAATTTATTTTAATACAAATATGATCATGTTATAAAAGAATCTAGATGCTCTAATACCATTGATGGAAAATATGCAGGATTTTATGCATGAATTTCAAAACCTTTTTGAAATAAAATACAGTAGAAGATATAGATTAAACTATTTAATCTACAATAGCATGTAATCAAATTACTAAATCCTATATTTAGGATCTATAACATGTCATAATGCATGCATAAATATGAAAATAAATATTTTGATATTGATCAAATCAATATCCTAAATCTAGAATAATTCTAGAGCTAAATCCTAAATCGCATCTAGGTGAAGAAGAGATTAGATCTCTTATCTTTGATTGGGTTGAGAACTCTATGGTTGATTCCTGTTGTTGCCTTTGGAGCTACACACATATCGGGCCTCTACAGATAATTTACACAAGACTGTAACATAAATCGAAGGTTCATCAGACGAAAATCTACTCGATGTGCTAGCTTCTCATAGATTTCTCCTGATGGTTAATCTAAAATTATTCTTCTGATCTCTTGGATACTCCAAGAGATGAAGAACACAAGGAGGAATAAGAAAGAAATCCAACTCTTGGATCTTCCAAAAATCAAAAAATAAAAATAAAAAAAATACCCTAAGAGAAGATAGATCTTCTCTTTCAGGACATCAATGATTGATGTCCTGAAAACATCTCTATATTAGGACAAGAGGAGACCTTCTCCTTTAGATTTTTTTGTGCTTTCAGATATGATATTCTCTGATTTTTCTCATAGAATAATCTCATAAAAATATGAAGAAGAAGGGTTCTCAAAGAAATTCTAAGAGAAGACCTTCTTTTTTTCTTCTCTCATCAGAACATGATCAGATCATGTCCAAAGATGATCATCCTGCCCCAACATCTTGGAGCACACATCCCCATGCCCTCTTCCTCTCTCTCTCTCTCTGATTTTTATCATATAAAAGAAACATAGAGGAGTAAAAAAGAAAATACTTAAAAGAAAAATAAGGGAAGAGAGTCTTCTTTTACCTTTGTCCCTTCAAGACATTAACATTTGATGTCCAGATGAAGACTTTTTCTCTAAGGAATATGACACCTCCTTTCCTCAAGCCCTCCCTCTCCTTTTTTTGATTATGTGCATGGAATAACAGGGATTTTTTTTATGCCAACTCCTATCTCATAGTAGGCACCACAAAATAAGGGAAGACTAGGTCAAATGACCTAGTCAAACATAGAAGTTATGGGACATCCAACTCTTGGACACCCCTCCTATTAATTCTGCATGAGAACCAAAAGGGGATGCCCAAAAATCTAGAGAAAAGGGGTGACAAAAATAAATTGGGCATTGGAGGAAAAAGCAAAAGAAGAAGAAAGTATTTTGGTCAAGAGAGACTCTATCAAATAGAATCCCATGCAAAGCAACTTTCTAAAATAGACCAAATCAGATTTGATTCAAATATTCTAGAATATGGAGCATGGGAAAACATTCTTAAGTGTGGAAAACTCACGTAAATATCAAAAAATAAAAGATGGGGCATGGGCTATATGGGTGCAAGGGAGGAGTGAGAGTCCCAGTCCAACTGAAACTCCTCTTATTTGATCAGGTCAAAACTATTTTAAATCTAAATTAAATCTTATTTAGATCATATTAAATGCAACCTAATTGAGGATGATTCTAATCTAATTAGGAGCTTAATTAAATTAGATTAAACTATATTTAATTTTGATTTAAATTCTAACTTAATTAGAAATTAGGTGCACTCAAATCCTAGTCCAACTAGGAATTATTTTTTTTTGCAATTGGCTTATCTAATAAACCAATCAGACTTAATCCAATTAAGTTTAAATTAATTTTAATTAAATTAAATTTAATTAGACTTGATCTCAATCCGATTGCTCAATCAAATTGAGCCAATTAACAATCCAATTGCTAATCGATCCTCCTACGACACTTGCATTAGGTCAAACATCAATCGTATTAATTATTTGATCTTAGAATGATTCTCAATCATCGATTAACCATCTGATCAGATTATAATCTCTTATGTGTGTGACTCCATAGGTTTGAACCAAAGTTGGTAGCATAGAAATCGATTTTTGTACCAATCGAAATGATCATCTAGCAATAGTACTCGACGTTCGGATAGATCAAATATATGCAAAGCAATATTCTCAAAACTCTGGCCTATGGTTGTTGTATAATTTATTTTTTTGATCAATAATACTCAAGATGACTTCGAGTACGCTGTCAACACTCATACAAGTTATCTCTATTGTGTTTTAAAATTTTACAAATTTCATGACTCCTCATGAGGATTATCCAGACCTAGATTTTGCTAAATTAAAACATAGTGAGGCATTCTCTTTCTAAAATTAATCAGGAGTGATCAATCCTATCTTAACTTATACATCGACTTCATAAGTACTTGACTGTACCTAGAGACCTTTCGAACCTATATTAGAAATATAGACAGTCCAGCACCAAAGTATAATGAGTTACTTGCAAGTTATCATGGTGATCTCAGGTTGAAGAAATATTTATACGCATTGACCTTAGCTTGCTACTCTTGACAGTAGAGTGCTATATTGATCATGTTCAGTGCAGATGTACTCCTATATTCTACCTGGATGCCATACCAGTATCTTCATATCACTTGGTTATGAGGACAACCAACGCATATAGCATACAATGATCTACACTTGATAAGTTATCATCCTTGTTAATAATTTATCATTTGGTCATGAACAGTTTAAGATTCATCTGATAAATCCTTCTTTATCGATTGATATATGATTTTAAAAATTTCATCATAATTTAGGATTTCATTTAAGAAAGATAGAATTTCTATGATGAATCAGCTAAATAACTATTATTGTTTGATAATTCATACACTAATTTCAATAATCTACCACTTAGATAATTGGCTTTAGGATACATTTTTCAACAACTACTACCTAGGTATTAGATACGGAAAGCCCTTATCATATTTGTAATTCATTACAGGATTTACAGGTCAGTAGAAGATTTGAAAAAAATAAAAGATTCCTAAATGTTGGACATAGAAGATCGGTTCCAATTCTAGCTTTAGAGATCATTAAGCTTGTATTTAATTCTTATGTAGTTGTTCTTAGTGAATATCACTTTTATCCAAATTTTTTATTGAATATTATTTCTTTAGGCCTTTTGGCCAAAGACATTTATGAAATATCAAAAAAAAAATTGTAATATCATTTTGAATGATATTATTATGATTAATGGATAATTAAACAACAACATTTATATTTTATCACAACCTATCAATATAGTCTACTCATTCGGTAAATGTCTTAGAATAGATAGTGTATCTAATGCGTATCTTTGATATGTAGGCTAGATTATATTAATAAGAACAGGATGAACAGATTGACTCAAGAGAAAATCTTTGAAGTCAATGATTTTGAATCATTACCTACATGTGAGTTTTGTCTTCTAGAAAAATGACCCAGTCATCTTTTACTAAAAAAGATGAACGAGCCAGTGAGCTTCTAGATTTAGTACATAATGATGTATGTGGACCTATAAGTACTAGTGCCAGAGATAGATATCACTACTTTATTACGTTCACAGACGATCTATTTAGATATGGGTATGTCTACTTGATAGAATATAAGTTTGAGTTATTTAAAATATTCAAATGGTTCCGTAATGAAGTAGAAAAATAAATTAAAAAGAATATTAAAACTCTTCGATCTGATCGAGAGGGTGAATATTTCTTCAGTGAGTTTCTAACATATTTAGGAAAGAATGAGATTCTCTCCCAATGGACTACTCTTGGGACATAATAGTATAATAGTGTGTCAAAAAGGAGTAATCAAATCTTGTTGAGTATGGTTCGTTCCATAATAGGCTTTGCCAGTCTGTCGATCTTTTTTTGGGAATATACACTTAAATCAGCTTACACTACTACAGAACAAGACTGTGACAGCGATTTGTAACCACTATCGTAGCCTAAAAAGTTATTGCCATATACTATGGCAGTGGTTAGCTAATCGCTGCCACTGCGGTCGTCACCGTAGGTCTATGGCAGTGGTTATTGCAGTGATTATAGGAACCACTGCCATACACAATCTATGACAGCGGTTATATAACTGCTGCAATATCTCGACCTATGGTAGTGGTTATGGAATCGCTGCCATAGATCTAATATAGCAGTTCTGTAATCGCTGCCATAGGTCAATGGCAGGGATTGGCACATAACTTACTGCCTTACTTGGCACGCCTATGACAGCAATTTTGCAACCACTACCGTATCTTTTGAATAATAAAAAAATATAAAATTTTTAATTTTTTATATATTTTATCTGATAAATACAGAGATATATATAACATAATAAAAAATATAAAAAAATATGATAAATATAAGAATATTTTTGAAATGCTTAAATTTTATTATCGAATAAAATTTATTATAATATTTTTTTAAAAAAAATATATCAAAAGTCTCCTAAATCTACATCGTCGTCATCACCGAAAGATGGAGCATGAGCTGGAGGAGCTGGAGCTGGAGGGGCTAAAGTTGGAACATCGGCCAATATATCTCCAAGACCCATGAAGTCTGTTCCAAAACGTGCGCTGAGCCTCGTCATCATGGCACTCAGGATGCCCTCCAGATGAGATGTGCGCTTCTCAATATGAGCAGCCCGCATCATAGCCTGATCTGCCCGTGCCATAGCCTGAGTTGCCTACGCCAATGCATTCTCAAGCTGCTTCCAACTGACGACACCAGAAGCAAGTGAAGAGACACTCATCTCAGATCAGTAGCTAGTCGGTGTATGTCCAAATCTACTTGGATCCTTCCAAAGTGCTCAGGCCCCAGGACTTGAGATAGATGGTCATGGGGGCAAGAGCTGTTTGGGTCCTCGCTCGCGAGCACATATAACTGCTCCTATAACTGTAAATTCAAATAAAATTTTATAAAAAAATACTATAATACTGATAATATATACTAAAATATATTTATTACTTATAAAAATCCTTTCGATCATGGCGTTCATAGACCTGCCTTTCTTATCCGTACGGTTGGATCGGAAGATCTCGCTATGACTGAGCATCACTTCATCTCTCATTAGCTATAATAATAGATCAGTTTATTAGAAACATAAAAAAATATTAATTTAATTTATCTAATAAGATTCAAAATTTATTACCTTTTAGTGCACAGGACTGGCCATAACTCATGGTCTAGAGTGTGCGTGTACTCCTGAGCTGCTCGGTTCTTCCAATTCTGATGGAAGATAGCCTAACAAGTATTCAAATAAATAATAAATATTTAAAAAATATTTAAATATAATTTTAAGCATATTAAAAAATTTAAAAGTTAAAAATTTTACCTCGAACTCCTGGCTCCTCTAATGTCTAACCCATCTCCTCCTATTGACTCAGGAGATAGTCCTATATCCAATGAACAAGCTCCTCTGGAGTGTCTCATCGGTGCTCGAGTCATCCTCCATGAAGCTTGATCTTGTAGCCCTAGTACAACTCTTCAATCTTCTTCAGTCGGACATCTCGAGCTCTCTCATGATCTAAAAAATCGTACCTCCTCTGCACAAAGTTATCAAAAGTCAATTACCAAATTATTCTAATCAAACAAAGTATAAACATATCAAATGCATGTATAATTAAGATACACTTATCCATATCTTCTTTCACACTCTGTCCCTGACACCAGCATCCATCAATCATCAGTCTATAGGCAATACCGAAATGATGTCAAACCATCTCACAAGCATTTCAAAAAATGAATGCATCTCTCGCACGATCTTCCCTACTGGCCTCCCCTCTGTATCATGCTGCACCATCATCTGATGCTGGTGGTTTCACACATATGGCATGCGTGTGGGATCGCAAAATATCCTACTGGATGATGCACCTACAATAAAAATATATTATGCAAATATATAAATATATAAATATTATATAAAAAATAAATAAATAATATAATAAAAATATACACTCAGATATCGGTGTCATAGCATGTGTCAGAGATATGGTTGATGGTAAAGGCTCAAATGCCAGTGGAGTAGCTATCGACGGTGGAGTAAATATTGAAGGTGGAGTAGATATCGATGGTCCCTGAGCAGCCAATATGAAGGTAGATGGAGTATGCTCCGACTGCTCTTCAGATGTCGAGCTCCGCGTAACCCATCAAGAGACGGGGGTAAAAGCTAGATGGTATTTTGGTGCCATCATGACCTACAACGTTAATGAACATTAATCAATATAACATGTTGAATTATAATATTAGTATAGCATCAATATATAGACTCCAATATTTATATCAGAATGTTGAAGTCATTTGTAATACCCTGGCCTTGCATAGAATTTTTGGGTTATATGTTATTTCTTTGGTGTTAACTTAAGTTTCTAGGATTGATCTTGTAGGCCACTTAATTTTAGTTATAAATTACTTTGAATTAAACTTACTTTACCAAAATTTATTGAAACCATTTAAGTATAAATTGTAACTATCTAAAATTTTCTAAGTCTAAAAACTAACACTTATAAGAAGGGCTATATAAAATATGCATTTTCTTGGAATAAAAAGTTTGGATAATTAATCTCTAGATGTTGGTGAGTCAATAAGTGATTTTTAATGAATTTTAGAGATCCTTTAACCTATTCATTCTATAGCAAGAAAGTTTTAAAAATTTTGGATTTGAATAATTTAAACTAGAATCCAAATTTTAGTTTCTTATTCTTAAGGATTTTGATTTTTTTTGATATTTTTATTGGTTCCAAGTAGGGGGTGTTCTTTATTTATATTTATATTTTAAAATTACATTAACTTAAAAAAAGAAATGCAAAGAAACTGAGATTTGAGAAAAGCTGTTAACAAAGTCTGAAGGGTAAAATTTTTGAAACTCTAGAATTCGAGCTGATCTGAATTGAAATTGAGCCGATTCGAGTCTCAAACTACAGAATGAGTTTTCTATTTTTTTGAGAGAGCCAGCCCGATTTGACATCGAGCTGATCCGATTGGCATTCGAGCTAGCCTGATTTGGAGTTGAGCCAACTCTATAGAATGAGTTTTCTATTTTCTTGAGAGAGCCAGCTCGATTTGGCATCGAGTTGACCTGACTGGCATTCGAGCTGATCCAATTTGGAGCTGAGTTGGCTCGGTCAGTTGGGAAAGGGTTATACTTGGTCTATTCATTAATCATTATTTAGAGGATTATTCTTTAAAATTTAGAGTAGGAAATTATACTTTTGAAAATGTCCAACTTTTAAGAAAAACTATATCAAATTTTTGGTAGGAATTATATATCTGATTTACCCGCTTAGACATCTTCGTTAGACTTACTAGGTTGGCTAGTCCATCTTATGCATCCGTAATGACCTCGATTTTGGATTGTAACATCATTGCCTAGTAGCATGTACAATATGGACATCACCATCGCTCCTGACAAATATATCTAGAATCTCGACAATACCAGATAAGTTTTGTTCTAGAGAGGCACTTTGTATGTATAGTCCAACATCGTCATCAACTTCGGTATCATCAAAAATATGTCTAGGCACCATCCTCACAACAACACCCCATTGAGGCTCCAAGGGATCACTAACGTAGAAAACTTGACTAGCTTGGGAGGCAAGTATATATGGTTCTTCAGTGTGGAGGTAGCGTTACATGTTAACGAGAGTAAAACCACGCTCATCAGTCTTCATTCCTGACTGTGATAAGATATCAAACCAATCATACTTCATCAATGCAATCCTCTCTTTAGAATAATAGTCCAAGATGACTATCTTCTTCATCATGCCATAATAGTTCAAATTCTCTGTACGAAGCTGTGAATCCCTCGAAATAGCATAATACTAAGTGGTGGCGCTCAATATCACACCACTATTTTATGTTGTCATGTTTATGGATCTGCTGTGAATATAAACCTATAGCCGTTAATGATGAGTTGTTTATACTCATGCACAGTATGATTTGGGTTTATTAAAAGAGCACGCACTTCAAAGCTCACATCACCAAGTGGTAATCTTCGCACCTAATTAAGGAGATGACACCTAATTAATAAACATGTTCAAATAAGTTGCACAAGATAAGAATATATAATCGTTTACATGATCTTTGAATCATTCAAAAAATTCATTACTGTGCATTTTTTCTTTCTCCTGCATACTTAGAGCACCGTATTTTACTCTTATGATATTTTTGTGTTTGTTGCATGCACAAAAAATAAATTTAGGTATAATTAGATATTTTTTTTAATTATTATGAAATAAATAAGATTGAGTGACTCACTTTATGTATGGCTCAATGACATCATAGTTGAAGAGCACGTAGCGGTGCGCCTTCTTCCTTTCCTTAATGCTCAAATTAATAAGACGATATAAAGTGAGAAGTCCATCTGGCTATGGAATGGACTCAAATACAGACTCAATTAGCTCATATTGATCATCTTGATTTCTTATTAATCGATTATGACGTGTTTCGAGCTTGTTTAAATACATGGTACAAAAATCCATACTCTTGATCCAAATGATCTTCTAATATGGATCCTTTTGGATGATTCATATTTCTTACATAAGATTTCAGAGTTTAAATATTCCTCTCACTAGGATACATCCATTGGCAGAACACTGAGCCTCGAAGTATAACTTTTTTCGTAAGGTGCATGATAAGATGCATCATAACCATGAAAAATGATGGTGAAAATATCTTATCCAGACCACATAATATAGTCATCACCCTTGCCTTCATTTCCTTCACATCTTTCTTAAGCAATCTCTTTGCACAAATATCTTTGTAAAAGTTACAAAGATGAATAACAGTCATTCTAACATTTTTTGGCAACACACGACGAATAACTATTTGGATCAATTCCTGCATTAGCATATGATAATCATGAGTCTTTAATCCTCCAAGTTTGACATCCTTACTATTCACACACTTTGATATGTTGCTTGAGTATCCATCTAGGGCCTTTATGTTCTCTAACACATGAAGAAATATGGACTATTCGGAGGTATTCATAACATAGCATGCATGAGGGAGCTTCCACTATTCTCCCCTTGCCGGCTCCGGATGGAGTGATATCCTAATTCAAGTCATTCTTGGTCTTATCTTTGATATTCAAGATTGTTGTCAATAGGAGCTCGCATACATTCTTTTCAATATGCATTACATCTAAGCAGTGGTACAATAAGTTTGTCTCCCAATATTGCAAGTCAAAGAAGAAGCTCTTTTTTCTCTAATTAAAGTGTGTATCATCTTTCTTTGATCGATGCTTCCTCTTCTTACCACCAACTAGATCATCTTTTCCAAATTTAATACTGAGACCATCTAACTCTCTTAATACATCACTCCTAAATATCTGCCTAGGCGCCTCACCTTCTTCAATAGTACCATCGAAGGAGCATGCATCCCTTCTGTATGGATGATTTTGATGGAGGAAACATCGATGCCCCATATAGCTAAAGCTCCTTCGATGTGTCAACCTTCTAGATCGGATGTATTTTCCATAAATCAGGCATGTTAGCTCACCTTTTGTGCTCCAACCCGATATTAGAGTATAGACTGAAAAGTCATTTATTATCCACAAAAGTACTGCGCACATAGAGAATGACTCATTCAGTAAAGCATCAAAAGTTGAAACACCTTGAATGCTCCATAACTATTTCAGCTCGATAATAAGAGGCTATAAATAAACATCAATATTATTACCTACCTCTATCGGTCCAGGGATGAGCACTGTCATGAAAGCAAAGAATTTTTTCATACACATCTATAGTGAAAGATTGTAAATATGAATAAATACTGGCCATACACTATGGATGATATTTATATACTTGAATGGGTTGAAACCGTCGCACGATAAGTCCAACCTCACATTACGTATCTCTTGTACGAAGTTGGGATGTAATTCATTAAACTTCTATCATGTCTCTCCATCGACTAGATGTCTTAATGCATCATCTTTTGTTCGATCCTCTTCATGCCATTTCATGTCCTTCGATGTCTTTGTCGATATAAACAACTTTTATAGTCTCGAAATAAAAAAAAAAGTATCACATCAACTTTTAAGATATACGAGTCGATGTGCCGTCTTTATTCTATTTTCATCTTGATACACCGCACCTCATGCACTCATTTTGGTTGACATCCCCCTCCCAATAGACATACAATGATTGGGACATATATGTATCTTGGTGTAAGTAAAGCCTAGCTATTCAATAATCTTCGATGCCTTATACTTATTCTTCGAAAATTATGCATCATCCGAAAGAATGTCTCCCAAAAACTCTAGTATGCAGTTCACTCCATTATTACTAAGTCCATTAGAGCATTTTGCATGATACAACTGGATTAAGAACTCAAGCTTCGTCAATTTTTCACATCTGAGATGCAACGGAATATTAGCATCCTCCATCAACTTACGGACCTTCTCACATCCTCACTATTTATCATTCCACCAACCATAGGATCAGGCATGGATGTAGATGCATCATTATTATAACCAACAAATAAAAAAATATCGCAAATCATTTATTCTACTCTCCTATCATGTTGATTGCCTCCTTACGATCTGCCCCCATTATATTGATCCCAATAAATTTTATAACCGGATTTAAAGCCATAAATAATAAGATGATCATTTACATCTTGATGAGGTAGCTACGGTCCATCCATACAATTTTTACAAGAATATTGGATAAGTTCGTGATTGCCAAATTTTTTTATAGCAAAATTAAGAAATTTTTGAAGTCTAGTCTTATATGCTGATAAGAGCCTACTAAACTTCATCCACTCCTTGTCCATTATAAAAATTGATGATACTGTAATTAAATCATGCATGCAACTTATAATATATACTAATGCATTATAAATAAATATGCATTATAAATAAAAAAATATATCATAAATAGGAATCAAAATAAATATCATATGTAGAACTTACATTAAATATCATTTTCAGATATGCAATAAATGCATTCTTTCATCAACTAATAGGTAAAGTTGGATCCTATCCTATTCAAAAATTGCATTAATTCTATAGGTTTATTACAGTAATCAAATGATATGCAACAAGGATCGAATGAAATTTTAGCAGTTTTTTTTCTTAGTTCTTTCATATAAAGAGAATAAAAAAAAATACTATCTAAAATTTTATTTGAAATTCTTAGCATACTGTTTGATTACTGAAATTATCTATAGAATTATTTATAATTTTTAAACTATCCAAATTGGATAATCAATTGATCATTGTACATAATTCTTCCATCCATATAATTACATATAAATGTTTGGATGCCGAAGATTATATACATTAATTAATTGATGGGTTTATCATTATACAATGCAATAAACAAAAATGACAAGATATAAATAGACGGTAAGAGTTTTCTTATCCACTAGCATGATCCATGACCGCCGACATGGCCCAAAATCTATCAGTGGAGATTTTCTTATCTGTCGGCATGGTCTAAGGGCCATCCACGACCGTCGACATGGCACGATCCAAGACCATCCATGATCGTCGACATGGCACGACCTAGTCTAGAACCCATTGGCAAGGTCCAGAACCATCCGATAGGATTTCTCTTATCCATCAGCACGATCCACGGTCGATGGATAATTATAATTTTTATAATAAATATTTATAATATTTATTATAAAAATTATAATTAAATATTAATATAAATATTATAAATGATAAATAAATAATATTATAAATTTTTTAAAAAAATTATATCTATGGTTACAAAGAGGGATCATATAGAGAGCTCTGAGGATCGCCGGCGACGATGTTAGAGAAAGACGACGACGTTAGAGATCACCTGCAAAATAATCGAGATAGATAGTGAGCTAGAAAGAGAGAAGAGAGAGAAAGAGAAAGAGAAGAGAGAGAAAGAGGGAAGAGGGAGAGATATAGCAAGGAGAGGGGTCGGGTTGAGGGAAGAGAGGAGGTGGCGGAGTTGGTGGTCGAGCCGACTGGAGAAGGAGGAGGAGGGGGGTTCGAATCGAGGGAAGAGAGGAGAGAGAGAGCAGGGAGGGGTCGGGACCGACAGCCAGATCGAGGGAAGAGAGGTGATCGTAGCCGAACGACGAGGAGGAGGGGGAGGAAGGAGGAGGAGGGGGGTGGCACGGTGACGGAGAGGTCAGGGGGTGGGCTGCGGGCGGAGCCAGAGGGAGGCAAGCGTTAACCCGATGGAGGAGCCGTGGGCCTAGATCGGGGATGAAGGGGAAGGGGGTGGTGTGGTGATGGTTAGGTTGGGGGGTGGGCTGTGGGTGGAGCCGAAAGGGGGTAGGGGGTAGGTTGTGAGCAGCAGCCTAGTGGAGGAGCCGCAGGCCTAGACCGGAGAAGAAGGGAAAGGGGGTGGCATGGTGATAGGGAGGCTGGGGGGTAGGCTGTGTTGAAAAATATGTTACAAAGTCAATCGTCAACCTGTTGATGATTGAACTATATTGTACCTATAATTGATTCATTAATAAATAAAATATATTTTTGATATTTTTTATCATAAAGTTTTCATCTTCTAATGAACTTCATTATTATAATGAAGTTCTTAGGACTATTTAGCTTTGATAAAGAGAGGATTTATCGATTAGTCCTTAAATTTGTTCATGACCAAATGATAGGCTGTTAATTAAGACGACATCATCTATCGAGCATAGGTCACTGTATGCCATATGGATTGGTTGTCCTCTTAACCAAAGAGTGTGGAGATACTGATATGGCATACAGGTGAGATGTATAGATACATCATCATTGAACGTGACCAACTTCAGTGCATTCTGCTGTCGAGAATATCTCTAATGGGATATAAATATAAGTATCCCTTAGACTTGAGATCATCTCGATCAGTAGTTTGCAAGTAACTCACTATGCTTTGGTACTGGACTAACTGAATTTCTAATTTAGTAATGGAAGGCTGTTGTTCCTATGGCTGTTCGGAGCCATAGCCATAGATCCAATCTCTTGCATGAACCTGGGTGTTAATCTAGTAAATTGAAGAAGATCTAAGAAAGATGAGAGAAGCTAGGGTTTTGGTGTTGGAACCAGAGAGAAGAGAGAAGAGAGTTAGAGAGAAAAGCTCAATTATATTTCTTTTCTTATTATAAAAGTTATAATATCTTGATTTATATATCCTAGAGTTTTCACATGAATCCTAATAAATTCCAGCTTAAAATCTCCCTTAAGCTAACCCAATACATGAAAGCACTCACCGAGCCCAAGTCTCACATGCTCTCATCCCCTGGATCTAATCCCAACCTATACATGAATTAGCCTCCTTAAGACCTCTCAAACCAAGTCTTAAGATCCCTAGGATCAATCCAGATCCTAGCCCAAAATAGACCCTCGCATAACTCTACCCACGCACTGAGCCGACTAAGTTCCACTGGGTCGGCTCAGTCTGAAACTGAGTCGGCCCAGTTCTGTGCCATGCCTGTAGTCCCAAAACTTGACCTTTCTATTTTGCCTATACTCTGAGACTTAGCCGACTAACCTGTAGAAAATCTTCTTTCTATAGTCTTGATTCTCCGACTTTGGTTCCTTGCTCCATCTTGAATTTCAGATCTTCGAAACACCAACCAAGTCCCTTGAGGCCCTTAATATCCAAACCTCAAGTCCATGGAGAGATACATGCCATCTCCACCCTAGGATAACTCCTGTCCTAGCCCTAGGACCATACTTATCCTAGCCTCCCCGGAGCCCTCACCTTAGCTTCGCCCGTGGCCTTCCAAGGCTTGGGAGCACTACACCACCTACAATCTCCATCTTGGTGCATCCAAGCCTTGACACATCTGACAACATCTTCCTGCACGATCCTGCTGTCCCTGCATGTCCTAATAATTTCTCGTGCTCACCTTGCCATTGCCATTCTTCTTCAGCTACTGAACTCTCTTTAAGGCCTTCAGGATAACCGCCTCCACTGCTGAAGTCCTTGACTTATTTTTCTGCACCATCTTTGAAGTTGTAGGTATCCTTTTCCTTGGCAACTACATCACTTGTCCGAAACTTTTCTAGAGATCATGCAACGTTCCTTTACCTGCACTCGCCGCATATCCTGATGCTCCACATGACATTATTCCCTCAGAGCCATGCCTATCTTCCTGCACAATCCTCTCCATCTGGATCTGTACAGCCCCGGCACTAGTGCTGGGATATAGGTCCTCCCTCTGCATCCCTCTGCTCTGAACCTATGTCACAGCTTCCTCCACCAGTGAAGTCACCTCTGCACGATGCTCCACCTGAAGCTGAAGTCCTCCTGATGCCGCAGAAGCCGACTCTATCTTTAAATTTTCCAAGGCCAACCATCCAATGCTACACTGCTGGGCCTACCGCTGTACCTCGAACACTATCGCTAACCCTTCGGATCTTCTGTACTTCGCAGACCTGTCCAAAACTATTTCAGATATACCACACCCTGCGGGCTCCTTTGAGATCACCAAGATTTCATTCGAATCTTCACTTTTAGTGACTGTACTGATGGAATCCGAGCTTTCTCATTTCTTACACTTCTTTCAAAGCGGACACTCCCGCTTAAATTTTCTTGCTTCTCCACACTTGAAGCATCTCTTGAACCCCTTGCTGCTCCTCTGTTCGTCCTTCTTCTTTTCTTTTCTGTGCTTCTCTGAAACCACAAGACTCTCCTGAAAGACCTCTTTCTTCGTCATCCATTTTCGCTGCTCATTAGACTTGAGCACTGATAATCTTCTCGTATACCAGTGTCTCCTTATCATACAGTAAAGTTATCACCTATGGATCGAAGCTCCCGGATAGTGAACATAACAACAATAGACTCTTATCCTTCTCTTCTAAATCCATCCCTATATTGAGCAAATCCATGCTCATTCGGTCGAACCACTGATTATGCCTCGCAATATCCTCGTCCACCTGCATCCGAAAGTTGTACAGTTGCTTCTTTAGCATCAACTTGTTGCACATATTCTTTTCCATATACAACTACTGCAACCTCAACCATAATCCCTTAGATGTTCTCTCCTCCAACACACCATAAAAAATCTCATCTACGAAACAAGCGCTAATCGTGGTACATGCCCTTTTCTCCAAGGACACCCACTCCTTGTCTGTGATTTCCTCTGACCTATCTTCCAAGGTCAAATCCAATCTCATCTAAACCCGCAGATCCTTCATCCTTACCATCCATATCGTGAAACTTTTCTTTCTATCAAATTTCTCTAATCCTACCTTCAACCTGCTATTTTCCATGATCAATCTAAATAAAAAAATAGCAAACAGATATATCTAAGAAATACCTTGACTAGGGATGGTGGACAACAGTCTTGTGATCTTTTTCTTCCTCACGAAGCTTAGTGAAAGCTTTTAGATCTGAATCTCGTTGCTGATCTCTGCTGAAAATTGATCTTCTTCCTCCTTTATGCTCAACCTAGCTCTAATATCAATTATTGTTCCTATGGCTGCTTGGAGCCATAGCCATAGATCCGATCTCTTGCATGAATCTGGGTGTTAATCCAGCAAACTGAAGAAGATCTAAGAAAGATGAGAGAAGCTAGAATTTTGGTGTTGGAACCAGAGAGAAGAGAGATAGAGAGAAAAGCTCAATTGTAATTCTTTTCTTATTGTAAAAATTACAATATCCTGATTTATATATCCTAGAGTTTCCATATTAATCCTAATAAACTCCAACTTAAAACTTCTTTAGGCTAATCCAATACATGAAAGCACTCATCGAGCCCAAGTCTCACATGATCTCATCTCCTAAATTTAATCCCAACCTATATATGAATTAGCCCTCTTAAGACCTCTCAAATCATGCCTTAAGATCCTTAGGATTAATCTAGATCTTAGCTCAAAACAAACCCTCGCGTAACTCTACCCGCACACTAAGCTGGCTCAGTCTCAGCATTGAGCCGGCTAAGTTCCACTGGGTTGACTCAGTTTGAAATTGAGCCAGTCCAGTTCTGTGTCGTGCCTGTAGTTTTGAAATTCGATCTTTCTATTTTGTCTGTGCTCTAAGACTTAGCCGATCTAGTTTTGAACTAAGTCGGCTAACTTGCAGAAAATCTTCTTTTTGCGGTCTTAATTCTCCTACTTTGATTTTTTGCTCCACCATGAATTTCAGATCTTCGAAGCACCAACCAAGTCCCTTGAGGCTCTCAATACCCAAACCTAAAGCCCATGGAGAGCTACATGCCGCCTCCACCCTAGGACAACTCCTATCCTAGCCTTAAGACCATGCCTATCCTAGCCTCCACCGAGCCCTCACCCTGGCTCCGTCCATGGCCTCCCAAGGCTTGGGAGCACCACACCACCTACATTCTGAGCACAGTCAAGTACTTGCGATGTCAGAGTGTGATCAAAATGGGATTAACCACTCCAAGAGTTGGAGAATAATGTATCACTGTATTTCAATATAGCAAAATCTTGACCAGGATAATCCATCAAATAAATTTAATATTTCAAAATACAATGTGAATAACCTAATCAAAGTTGATAGTTAAACTCTATGATGTCCTATGAGCATTTTTAATCAAGAGGATGAATTATATGGTAACTATATCCACATGGGTTCTAAGGATATTGTTCTACATATTCGACCTATCCGACCATCGGGTACCATTGCTAGAGAGTTATTTAGATTGATATAAAAATTTATTCTTATGCTACTAGCTTAGATTCGAATCTATGAGGTCACACACATTAGATCTCATGATCTGATTGGATGGTTGATCAATGATTAAGAATCATTCTAGGATTAAACAATCAATACGATTGATGTTTAACCTAGTGCAAGCATTGCAGGAGGATCAATTAGCAATTAGATTACTAATTGACTTAATTTGATTAAGTCAGAGGATTGAGATTAAGTTTAATTAAATATAATTTAATTAGTTTTAGTTTGGGCTTGATTGGATCAAGTCCAATTAACTTATTGGATAAGCCAAGTGCAAGAAAAAACTAGTCCTAGTTCAACTAGAACTTAGGTCAATCCAATTTTTTAATTTAATTAAAAAATTAAATTAGAATTAAATCTAATTTAATTTAATTAAATTAAATTTTTAATTAGATTAGGGCTTAATTTAATTTGGTTGATTTGATTTTAATTTAATTTGGCTTGAGAAACTATTTGACCAAGTCATAGATGGAATTCTAGTAAGACTAGGATTCCACCTTGCGCCATCTTTGACCCTCAAGCCCATGCCCTCTGTATTTTGTGTAATAGAGAGTCTCTCTCTGGCCTTCATGCACGCCCCCTCTCTCCCTCTTCTTCTTATATGGTAATTTGGTGGTTGACCAAGTCAAAGGAGAAGTTAGTTTTGATTTAGGATTCTATGAGATAGAATCCTTATAAACCAAAACACCTCCTTCTAAGTGTGCCACTCCTCTCCTATTTTTCTCCCTTATTCCACGTGAGAAAGAAGAAATTTTGTGCGTGTATTCTTTCTAGATTCACCAAAAAAATCAGAGGGGTGCCCAAGAGTTGGGCACCCCAACATCTTGTCAAAACTAATCCTTCCTTGTCTAGTTTTTGACCTAGACAAGGATTCTTTTTTTTTTTCTATAAATTTTAGGATGAATTTTGATCTGATTTTTTTATAAAACATAGATATTTAGGAGAGCTTTAGGGTGTGCAAAAATTAAAGAAAGAAGATCCTTGGGCATTGGGGTTCCATAAACATCAAACTAGGTGTTTAGGTCAGAGAAAAGAGAAGAAGAAGAGGGTCTTCTTCTAGGGCTGTTTTGATTTTCTCTTCTCCTCCTCCTTTTGAGATTTTTTTTGAGAGAGTCTCAGATATAAAATCTCTTCTCTTTTTTTTGATATTTTGGAGAGTTCAAGCCTCGAATAAGAAAGCATTGAATTGACCGTCGAAGAGAGATCAGCACAGTACTAGCATACTGTGCTGATTTCCTGCATCAGGATCTTAAATCGTATACGTGGGCTCATGTGGATGACTCCTAGAGGTCAGACATGTGTGTGACTCATGACTTCATCCTCAAACCTGGATCAGTAAGTTAGAACGTCTAACTTGCTTAGGTATTAAATCTAATCTATTATTCTATAGCTACATTAGATGTAGTATTGTAGCATGTTGATGAGATCAACATATTAATATTTACTTTATGTTTTTAATTTTTGATTTAATATCATGTCTTGATTATGTAATAAATCTTAGATGTAGGATGTTTTCATATTTATTTAAATAAATATATTTAATTTATTTAAATTTTTTGCTGTCTGATCTTGAAAAAAATTTAAGATCTATCCGTAAAATCCTAGATCTGGTTCCTTCAGGCTGTGGACAGAGTCGAAGGAGGGGCGGGAGGGTGGGTTGCGGGCGGCAGCCCGATGGAGGAGCTACGGGCCTAGGTCGGGGAAGAAGGGAAAGGAAAGAGAGGAGGGGGAGGTGGTTGCACTGACCGAGGAAGAAGGGGGAGGAGCGGGTGGAGGCGACGCCAGTCGGAGAGCCAATAGGAGATGGAGGAGGAGGCAACACCGGTTGAGGAAGGAAAGGAAAGGGTGAGGTCTCACCGATGGTGGAGAGAAGGAAGAGAGAGAGAACAATCGATAGAGAAGAAAAATAATATGGAGCCGGATAGCTAGAAATAACCTAACCTATGACAACGATTTTGGAATCGCTACTATAAGTATCAAAATTTGAATCGACTTGAATTGAAATCGAATCGACTCGAGTCTTAGACTATAAAAATGAATATTCTATTTTTTTGAGTCAGTCAGCCCGATTTGGAGTTGAGCTGATTCGGCTGATAATCGAACCGACCTGATTTGGATCCGAGCTGGCTCGATCAGTGGGAGTAGATCTATAGCAGCGATTTTCATTAACCACTATCGTAGATTAAACTATGGTAGCGGTTCTTTGTAACCGCTGCCGTAGTCTCAACCTATTGCAGCGGTTAGTCATAACCGCTACGATATATTTTTTTTTATATTTTTACTCTAAATATTATATAATTTTAAAATTTAATGCCCATCTTCACCATTCATTATCTAAATAATTATCATTAAAGTATTATCACAAAAGGCCACCTCGATCTGATGATCCTAATTTCATCGATTAGAAAAATTTGATTCCAACGACCATGAACGATAACACGATGATCTGATAAATGAAGATCTTCGATGTATCCAAAAATCTGTAACGATGATCTTGATGATGTCTATAGCATACTATCAAAATTTTACTTCAATCGAATATCGTTATAATGGTCAATTTAGCGTGGAGTTATTTCAGTCGTTAAATAAAAAATGAGTGATCAAAGGATC
This sequence comes from Cocos nucifera, assembly GCA_006176705.1. Classification (NCBI taxonomy): domain Eukaryota; kingdom Viridiplantae; phylum Streptophyta; class Magnoliopsida; order Arecales; family Arecaceae; genus Cocos; species Cocos nucifera. The sequence continues at coordinate 680,159 of QRFJ01001184.1, forward strand.
AGACGACATCCATCCATGAGATAATTTTTTAGATAAATGATCTTGACTATTATTTTAATAATTTTTATGATGGTGATCATAAAATTTAAATCATAAATTTAAGAATGATCTAAAACTATACGTCGCTTGATATTCATTCTTAAAATTCATTAATAATTATGTGCATGCTTTTGCAAGATCTGCTTAATATGAATGATTCTTATAAAAATGATTTAAATTTTATGATCACCATCATAAAAATTATTAAAATAGTAGTCAAGATCATTTATCTAAAAAATTATTTAATAATCGAATGCCATTTGATTCTTTGATCACTCATTTCTCATTTAACGATCGAAATCATCCTACGCTAATTGATCATAATAACGATATCCGATTGAAGTAAAATTTTGATAGTATGCTACAAACATCACCAAGATCATCATTGCAGGTTTTTAGATATATCGAAGATCTTCATCTATCAGATCATTGCATCATCATTCATGATCGTCGAAATCAAATTTTTCTGATCGATGAAGCTAGAGCCATCGGATCGAGGTGGTCTTTTATGATGACACTCTAATGATAATTATTTAGATAATGAATAATAAAGATGGATATTAAATTTTTAAATTATATAATATTTAGAGCAAAAATATGAAAAAACTATAATAGGTTGAGCCTACGGTAGCGATCAATGGTTATAAAGAATCACTGCCATAGTTTAATCTATGGTAGTGGTTAATCTTAACCACTATAATATTTCGGACCTATGGTAGCAGTTAGGGTTAACCACTATCTTAGATGCTATTACAGCGATTTTGAAAATTGCTGTCATAGTATGTGCTATCGTGGTGCTTTTTTGTAGTAGTATTATTATGTTTCAAATAAGATTCTGAGCAAGTCTATAGCTAAAATACCATATAAGATATGAACAAGACGTAAGCCAGTACTCTCACACCTTAGGATTTGGGGATGTTCAACTTATGTTAAACGTCTAATAATAAACAAGCTCAGACCTAGGTCTAACAAGTATAATTTTATAGGATACTCGAAAAAATCAAAGGATGTTATTTCTATCTTACTGATAAATAAAAAATATTTGTCAACCTTAAGGCAGTCTTTTTAGAAAAGAAGTTTCTTAGTGAAGAAATTATTGCCTCTAACGTTGAACTTGAGAAAGTTCAACAGGTAGAAGAACTAATACAAGTAACTAAATCTGAACCAGATTTGATTAGATCAAACTCGAAGTCCAATGTACCTGCATCCTTGAGGCGATCTAGTAGAGTATTGCATCAGCTAGATAGATATTATAGATTTCTAGTCTGGAATGATGATCTATTAAGCTCAATGAGAATAATGAGGATTCAATCATCTACGTGGATGCAATGCAGAGATCCGACTCTGATAAGTAGCTTAAAATCATGAAATTCAAAATAGACTCCATAAAAATCAATGATGTATGGAGATTAGTTGATTCACCTGAATGGATAAAATGTATAGAATATAAATAGATCTTTAAAAAAAATGGAGCATAGATGAAAAGGTGGAGACCTATAAAGTCCGTCTGGTTATCAAGGAATATCGTCAGTGTTATGGTATAGACTATGACGAGATATATTTTTTTATGGTAATGCTCAAATCTATTCGGATTATGCTTGCGATAGCTGTTCATCTAGACTATGAAATTTGGTAGATAAATATGAAGACAGCTTTTATAAATGGAGAGCTGGAAGTATTTTACATTCATAGATGAGTCCAAGATGTGCAAGCTTCAAAATTCCATATATGGATTGAAGCAGGCATCTTGGAGTTGGAACATACATTCTGATAAAATAATTAAAATGTATGGTTTCGTTAAGAATGAGAAGAAATCCTGCATTTACAAATGGACTAATATTTTTATAGTTGTATTTCTTGTATTGTATGTGGATGATATTTTTTTAATTAAAAATAATATCTCTACATTGCAAGAAATAAAGGTTTGACTGTCATCTCTGTTCTCCATAAAGAACTTGAAAGAAGCATCCTACATCCTAGAAAAGAAGATCTATAAAGATAGATTTAAGAGGTTACTTGGATTGTCCTAGTCCACGTACATAGATACTATGCTGAAATGGTTCAACATGAAATATTTTAAGAAAGGCTATCTTTCGATAGACCATGAAAATTTTCTCTCGAAAAGGATTGTTTGACAATACCTCAAGAGAGAGCGTATGAGTAAAATACCATATATCTTGGCAGTGGGTTCTATTATATATGTCATGATATGTACGAGATCAGACGTAACATACTCACTAGGAATAGTGAGTAGATACTAGTCTGATCCAAGAAAAACTATTGAAAGATTGTAAAAATTATCTTTAAGTATTTGAGAAATATTAAAGATCAATTGCTTATTTATGGTATGTCAAATTTAAAACTTAATTATGGGGTTTATTGACTTTAGTTTTTAATCTGATCATGATGATAGTAAAAGTATGTTGGGATATATTTTTATCCTTAATGGTGGAGCTGTCTACTAAAAAAATTTTAAGCAGCATACTGTGGTCAACTCAGTTTGCGATGCCGAGTACATTGTAGCATCTGATGCTGCCAAAAAAGCTATATGATTGAAAAAATTCATCACCAAGCTTGGAGTGGCACCCTTTCTTGATGGTCCAGTCCTACTTTACTGTGATAGCACTGAAACCATTACTTAGATAAAGAAATCGAAGGCACACCAACGGACGAAACATATTCCATGTCGCTACTATCTTATCTGAAAGATCATGGGTCGAGAAAATATCGAGCTTCAAAAGATCGATGAAAAGAAGAACCTGACCGACCCATTCATTAAAGTTCTTGCAATAAAGGAGTTCGGTGATCACAAGTCGAAGATAGGTATATAATATTGTCTGAGTAGATTTAGGACAAGTGGGAGTTGTTATGAATTATATTCCAAAGCCAATCGTCAGCTTGTTGATGATTGAGTTCTTTTATGTATATGTATGTAAATTGATAATTAATAAAATATTATTTGGCCTTCATTCATCATAAATATGTACAACTTCTAATGAACTCTTATATTTCTTAGAACTATTTTAAATTGATAAAGAAGAATTTATCATTTAGTCCTTAAATCTATTCGCGATCAAATGATATGCTATTATTAGGATGATAGCAATATCAAGTATAGGTTGTTGTGTACCATATAGATTGGTTATCCTCTTAACCAAAAAATATGGAGATACTGGTATGGCATGTAGATGAGATGTAGGAGTACATCTACTCTAAACGTAACCACTCCAAAGCATTTTATTGTCGAGACTTGCTTCAAAGAAATATGGATATAAGTGTCTCTCAGATCTGAGATCACCATGATGAGTTGCAAGCAACTCACTATACTTTGGTGTCGAATTATCTAAATAATTTTTAATTCAATGATAGAAGATTTCTAGATGCAGTCGAGTATTTATTAAGTCAGTGAGTGATCAAGATGAAATTGACTGCTTCAAGAGTTTAGAGATACGTCACTGTATTTTAATTTAGCAAAATCTTAATAAGGATAATTCATGTGATGGATTCAAAATTTAAAATACAATATGGACGACTTATTTAGGATTGATAGTTAAATCCTAGATCATCCTTTGAGCATTCAGGATCAAAGGAATGAATTATAGGATAACTATATTCTAATAGATTCTGAATGTTGCTTCGCATGCATTCGACCTATCCGAATATCGGATATCATTGCTAGATGATCACTTCGATTGATATAAGAATTTATTTCTATGCTACTGACTTAAGTTCAAACCTATAGGATCACACTCAAAAAAAATATCTGTTTGATCATGTGGCTGATCAAGAGTTCCATTGAACTGGAACTCTATGATCAAGAGTCTCACTAGACTGAGACTTTGTGATCAGGAGTTCCACTAAGATAGGACTCTATGATGAGAAGTCTCATTGAGCTAGGACTCTATAATCAAGAGTCCTATTAGATTGAAACTCTATGATTAGGAGTCCCAGTGAGGTAGGACTATGCGATGAGGAGTTTCATTTAGCTAGGACTCTATGATCAAGAGTTTTCGTCATCCCACTGGACTGAAACTCTATGACCAAGAGTTCCACTGAAGTTGGACTCTGTGATGAGGAGTCCCATTGAGCTAGGACTCTATGATCAAGAGTTTCACTAGACTGAAACTCTGTGGTCAAGAGTTCCACTAGATGGGGACGCCATGCCCAGTGGTTTTCCACATCCCTTATGGATAGGTTTCAGTTGGTTTCAAATTTTAATCTAAAAGGTGTTTGGATGATCAAAGGCAAACTAACAATTCAACCCTATCCATATCTTGACGCCAACTCTATAAAAGCTTAATTCTTTTGTGCACCAAATTCTAATCCTTTTCCATCGAGAAAAACATCTAAGAGAGGAGTGGAAAACACCTAGGGGCATGAGGTTTCAGGGTGGGAGGCCTTTAAGGCATGTGAGAAAAAGAGAAGAAGTCTTTCTTCTCTAGGGTGAGAGACCTAGACCTAGGGTTCTAGGGTTTTATTTTTGAGAGAGAAAAATTAGAGAGAAGTATTTTTCCTATTCTTCTTCTTCTTCTTCTTCCCTTCATCCTCCAGATGTTCTTCTTCGACTTTGAAAAGTCCGAGAGGTTCAAAGAATGAGAAGAAATTAGACCAGCCAGCTCTATGATCTTCGCATGATCTGACTGTCCTGAAAGATCAAATCAATGCAAGACTTTGAGTGGACGATCCATAGAAGCCGAACACCCCATGCGGCTGTGAGCAACCTTCAGATCTTCGCATCTAAAGGTTTGAACAGTGAAGAACATCAACTTGCGCTCCGGTATAAAGTTCTGAACTTTAGTAGATAGATCTAATAGTTAGATCTAGATTTTAGCATCAATGTGATCGATGAGCATGTTTTATTTTTTTATATTTTTATGCATATTTTATTTCATGTTATAGATCCTTAGGTAGATGTTTTAGATCTGATTCTAAGCATATAAATTAGATTAAATGTTTAATCTTTTATATCTGCATTAAAAAAGTTTTAAAATTATGCTCAGAACATCTACCGATTTTCTTTTAGAAATGGGAAGCCCAAGGCCTAGGGCAAAGCAGTGGCCTCCTCTTCTACCGAAGTGGAGGTGGCAGAGGGAGCTGGGGGCCCTGGGGTCTTCATTTTTGCTAGCAAAACCCTAGAGGAGGCGAATGAGGGCCTATTGGTGCCCTTTGGTGCAAGTCACGTGCCGAAGAGCTCGGTGGATGTGGGGATGCCAGAGCAAAGATCGAGGCATGAGATGGAGGACTTCACCCTGGGGATAAGGCGGAGGGGGGCCTACTGCACATGGACGTATCAGCTATGGACCAGGACCCCACTCATGAGGATGCGATGGATAGACTAAGGCAGGCCATCCACGATGGAGGAGTGTCCATGATGACAGCGGATCTGATTGATGATGAGGCTGAAATAGATTCTTAGGATGAGGGGGTGCTAGTGTAGGCCTCCTTCTTGGTGAGTCTTCTCCATGAGAATTTTTCTCTAGAACTATCGAGGGGGAGGGGAAGCCCTCCTTTCGGTTGACCTTTGGCTAGCTGGTCCAGTAGCATAATCTGGATATTTATATTTTGTGCGAGACTCAACTCTCTAGGACCGAGTTAGCCTAGGCTAGATGCCAGATCCCCTTGTCCTAGAATTTCTATACAGTGGAGTCCTATGGCTTATTCGAGGGCATCTTGGTGATGTGGCACCATGGGTCAATCAAAGTCGATGCTTTCCATAGATGGAGCAGTAGGTGGCACTAGTCATCTCAGACCAGTTTGGTGGGCTCTGGCTTCTATCCGGCATCTATGCTAGCACTGAGTACAGAGAGCAAAGGATGCTCTGGGCTGAGATCTCTAGACTTTTGACACAGGATGTGCCCTCGTTGGTAGTTGGTGAATTCAACTGCATTATGGGCCTCCATGAGAAGCATAGAGGCAGATAGCAGGGGGACAACATTAAGTCTAGAGAATTCAAAGACTTTATCAGTAGCACTAGTCTGATCAATCCTGGCTTTGTAGGTTCGAGTTTTACCTAGTGTAACAATCAGTTAGTGTTGGCTCAGATTTGGGAGAGGATTGACTAGATGCTTGCTTTTCTAGAGTGGATCCAATGATTCTTAGGATACCATATTTAGCATCTACTAAGGATTGTCTCGGATCACTGCTCGATTCTCATTTTGATAAATGGTCTAGACCTGCCCAGGAGCTCATTTTGGTTTAAGAAGTTCTAGACCTTCTATCCAAGATTGTGGAACTTGATCCGAGAGGTATAGAGGATGCCTATCTATGGGGACATGAGGCACAGGATGACCCAGAGGCTTGAGTTAGCCTGACACAGACTTCTCAAGTGTAGGGAACCGCTTGAAGATGGGTGATATCTTCCAGCAGATCGAGAAGGTGGAGGTGGATATAGCAGACCTGCACATGAGAGAGGACCAGAAGGGGAGCCTATAGGAGCGGCGATGGGAAAGCTTCGCGATAGGCTTTTTGAACATCACTCGTTACTGAGGAAGTAAGATATCCTATGGAGGTAGAAATTTAGGATCCAGTGGATCGAAGAGGGGGATTGGAACATCAGATTCTTTTATCAGTCTACCATGATTAGGATGTCTACCAACCATATCAGGTAGCTACAGAGGAGTGATGGTAGTATTTTGGATGATAGTAGGAGAATTCTAGGATATATTTTCTAGTTCTTCAGGGACAGTTGGATGGGATCGCCGAAAGAGGACTATCCTATCCCGAGAGCCCAACCTGTGATTAGTATCTCCAAGTAGGAGAATGGTATCCTTACCAGCATGGTGTCTGCGGAGGAGGTATGGGGGGTCCTTTGATCCCTTAGGGAGGACAAGGCCTCGAGGCTTTCACTATTCTTCCATTGATCCTAGCCGATCATCATGACGAGGTTGTGGAGACAGTGTAGGTGGCCTTACACTCCAGAGACATTTTGGTGGAGTAGAAACGGACCTTGATCACCCTTATCTCGAAGCGGTCTGATGCCTCGATCCCGGGGCTTTTCAAACTGATCAATCTTTGCACTACTCTATATAGGATGTGTACTAGGATTTTGGTTGGATGCCTAAAGTTGTTGATGCCTTGCCTGATCAGTCTAGAGCAAGGAGCCTTTGTTGGTGGTCGATCTATTATCGATAATATTTTGCTTGCTTAGAAGTTTATGCATGATCTTCAGAGAGCCTCTGATCACCACAGTCTATGGTGATCAAGTTGGATATAGATTGGACATACGATCGGATGAGTAGTTCTTTTCTTCGTTAGTCGCTCTAGGAGCTGAGCTTTTGAGAGAGGTGGATCTACTAGATCATAGATTGCATGGAGGCCCTGAGCTTTGCCATTCTTATCAATGGCACCCCAACGGAGTTCTTTCACTCGTCCGTTGGTCTAGGGTAAGGTTGCCTTCTCTTTCCTTATCTGTTTATCTTATGTGCTAATGTCTTGTCCAGAGCATTGAGAGCAATGATTCAAAGGTAGGCCCTAAAGTCGTATTAGCCCCCAAGGCCCATCTGCTCTCACACCTTCTCTTTGCAGATGACTGAAGGAACCAGATCTAGGGTTTCATGGATAGATCTTGAAATTTTTTCAAAATTAGGTAGCAAAAGACTTAAATAAATTAAATATTTATTTAAATAAATATAAAAATATCCTAGATCTAAGATTTATTATATAATCAAGATATGATATTAAATCAAAAATTAAAAAAATAAAAAAAGATTAACATGTTGATCACGTCAACATGTTATAATACTACATCTAATACAACTATGAAACTAATAGATCAGATCTATTACTTGTACAAGTTAGACGTTCTAACTTATTGATCCAGACTTGAGGATGAAGTTATGAGCCGCACATGCATTCGATCTTTAGGAGTCGTCCATACGAGCCCAGAGCACCATTAGAAATCTCGATATAGGAAATCAGCACAGTATGCTAGTACTGCATTGATCTTTCTTCGATGGTCGATCAGATGTCTCCTTCTTCTAGATTTAGACTCTTTCAAAGAGGAGAAGGTGGAGAAGAGGTTTTAGATCTAAGACTCTCTCAGAAAACCCAAAGAAGAAGGAAGGAAGATGATGAACACAACAACCCTAGAAGAAGATCCTCTTCTTCTTCTCTTTGCTCTCACCTAGACACCTAGTTTTGTATCTATTGAATCTCAACACCCAAGAATCCTTTCTCTCTAATTTTCATATACCCAAATCCTCTCTCAAATATCTATGTTCCATAAAAAATTCAAGAGAAAATTCATTTTAAATAATAAGTTATGGAAGAGCCTTGTCTAGGTTAAATTTTTAGACAAGGTAGGATCATATATGGCAAGTTGTTGGGGCGCCTCCTTCTCATCTCATGCCGTGGACCACCACAAAAGAGAACACAAAAACTCCTCTTTTTACCATGGAAATCAAAGAAGAAATCAGGGTGGGGGTGGCACACAAGGGAAGAGTTAATGTTTGTTGGGATTCTATCATATAGAGCCCAATACCACAACAACTTTCCATCTATTGACTTGGTCCTTAACTAATTCTCAAGTAAATAGGAGAGGAAGAGAAGGACATGCGGTGAGGATTTTCCATGAAAAAATCCTAAAAAATAAGAGTGGGGGGGCATTGAGGCTAAGGTGGCACAAGGAGGGAAGTCCTAGTCATACTAGGACTTCCTATTTGACTTGGTCAAACAAAATTTTTTAACCAAATTAAATCAGATTTATTTCAACCCAATTAGAATAGGTCTTAGTCCAACCAAAATTTTAATTAAATAAAATTTAATTTTAATTTAATTTTTAATTAAATTAGAGATTGGGTTGATACAAGTCCTAGTCTCACTAGGACTTTCAATTTAACTTGGTCCAACTTGATCTTTGGACCAAATAAAATTAAAATTTATCTAACCCAATTAAAATAGATCTTAATTTAATTAAAAATTAAATTAAATTAAATTAAATTTTTATTTAATTTTTAATCAGATTAGAAATTGGGTTGACCCAAGTCCTAATTGAACTAGGACTAGTTCTTCCTTACACTTGGCTTATCCAATAAGTCAACTGAACTTGATCCAATCAAGCCCAAACTAAATCTAATTAAATCATAGTTAATTAAAATTAATCTCATCCCTTTGGCTTAATCAAATTAAGTCAATTAGCAATCGAATTATTAATCGATCCTCCTACAATGCTTGCACTAGGTTAAACATCAATCGTATTGATTGTTTAACCCTAGAACGATTCTTGATCGTTGATCAACCATCCGATCGGATCATGAACTCTAATATGTGTGACCTTATAGGTTCAAACCTAAGCCAATAGCATAGGAATAGATTTTTGTACCAATCAAAGTAACCATCTAGCAATGATACTCCACGGTCGGATAGATCAAATGTGTAGAACAACATCCTTAGAACCCATGCGGATATAGTTTTCATATAATTCATCCCCTTAACCATAATGCTCATAGGATACCTTAGAGTTCATCTATCAACTCTGATCAGATTATCCATATTGTATTTTAAAATATCAAATCCATCTGATGGATTATCCTGACCAAGGATTTGCTATATTGAAATACAGTGATACATTCTTCTCTAACTCTTGGAGTGGTCAATTCTATCTTGATTACACATCGACTTCACAAGTATTTGACTGTATCCAGAAGCCTTTCGTTATTGAATTAAAAATTCAGTTAGTCTAGTAACAAAGCACAGTGAGTTGCTTGCAAGTCACTGAGGTGATCTCAGATCTAAGGAATACTTATACCTATATCCCATCAAAGATATTCTTGATAGTAGAATGCTCTAATGTTGATCACGTTCAATGATGATGTACCCATACATCTCATCTGTATGCCATACTAGTGTCTCCACACTCCTTGATTAAGAGGATAACCTATATTGCATACAGCGATCTATGCTCGATAGATGCTATCGTCCTAATTAACAGCCTATCATTTGATCGTGAACTGATTTAAGGACTAATCGATAAATCCTCTCGTTATCGAAACTAAATAGTCCTAAGGACTTCATCATAATAATGGAGTACATTGAAAGATGAATACTTTTATGATGAAAAATAGCAAAAATATATTTTATTTATTAATGAATCAATTATAAATATAATATAGTACAACCGCCAACAGACTGACGATTAGTTTTGGAATATATTTTTCAATAACTTTTACTTATCCTAAAGTCACTTGGCACAGTATCTAATATCCATCTTCGATTTATGGTTGTTGAACTCCTTTATTGCCATGGCTTTACTAAAGGAGTTGGCCAAGTTCTTCTTTCCGTTGATCTTCTTAAGATCGATGTCATCTCTATCCACGATCTTCTCGATTAGATGAAAGCGGTGTAGGATGTGCTTCATCCGCTGGTGTGCCTTCGATTCTTTCATCTGAGCAATGGCACCAGCGCTATCATAGTAGAGCAAGACCAGACCATCAAGGGAGGGTGCTACTCCAAGCTTGGTTATAAACTTTCTCAGCCACAGCTTTTTTTTCGATATTTGATGCTGTGATGTACTCTACTTCACAAACAGAGTCTACTATAGTATGCTGCTTGAAACTTTTTCAGTAGATAGCTCCACCATTTAGAGTAAAGATATATTTCGACATACTTCTACTATCATTATGATCAAATTGAAAGCTGGAGTCTGTAAATCCCATAAGTTTTAGATCTGATTCGCCATATACCAACCATTGATTCTTAGTATTTCTCAAATACTTAAGTATGGCTTTAACCATTTTTCAGTGATTTTCTCCATGATCAGATTGGTATCTACTCACCACTCCTAGTGAGTATGCCATATCTGATCTCATACATGTCATGGCATACATGATAGATTCCATTATCGAAGTAAATGGGACTCTACTTATATGCTCTTTCTTTTTAGGAGTTGTCGGACAATCCTTCTTAGAGAGAAAAATTTCATGATCTATCGGAAGATAGTTCTTTTTGAAATTTTTCATGCCGAGCCTCTTCAGCACAATATTTATATACGTAGACTGGGATAATCCAAGCATTCTTTTAGATTTATTCCTAAAGATCTTCATTCCTAGGATGTAGGATGCTTCACCCAAGTCTTTCATGAAGAACTATGATGACAACCAGACTTTTATTCTCTACAGTGCGAGAATGTCATTCCTAATTAAGAGAATATCATCTATGTACAAGATAAGGAATACTACTACTAGACCATTTGCCCATTTATAAATGCAGGGTTCTTCTCCATTCTTAACGAAGCCATATATTTTGATCACTTTATCAAAATGCATATTCCAACTCCAAGATGCCTGCTTCAGTCCATAAATGAATCTCTGAAGCCTACACACATTGGACTCATCTATGGATGTGAACCCCTCAGGTTGTATCATATACATCTTTTCAATCAACTTTTCATTCAAGAAAGCTGTCTTCACATTCATCTGCTAGATCTTATAGTTCAGATGGAAAGCAATTGCAAGCATAAGCCGAATGAATTTGAGCATTACCATAGCAAAAAAATATCTCGTCATAGTCAATATCATAATATTGACGATATTCCTTGACAACTAGATGGGCTTTATTGGTCTCCATCTTTCCATCTGCGCTCCTTTTCCTTTTGAAGACTTATTTATATCCAATGGGTTTAACCCTTTTGGGTGGATCAACCAATATCCACACATCATTGATCTTCATGGACTCCATTTCAGATTTCATGGTCTTAAACCATTTCTCAGAATCAGATCTCTGGATAGCATCCATATAGGTGATCGGATCCTCATCATTCTTATCGAGTTCGATGTGATCACTATCTTGGATCAAGAAATTATAGTATTTATTCGGATGATGCGGTACTCTACTAGATTATCTTAATGATGTAGGTACACTAGGCTCTGGATCTGATCTAATCAAATCCGACTAAAGTTTAGCTATAGGTATCGATATTTCTAACTGTTGAACTTCATCAAGTTCAATCTTAGAGGCAACAGTTCCTTCACTAAGAAACTTTTTTTCTAAAAAGATTGTCTTAAGGCTGACGAACATCTTTTGTTCCTCAGCATGGTAGAAATAGTAACCTTACTTTCTTTGGGATACCCTATAAACACACACTTATCAGATCGGGGTCCAAGCTTATCTGTATGCAAACATTTGACATAGGTCGGATAATTTCAAACCCACAAGTGAGAGAGTGTAGGCCTACGCCCAGTCCATATCTCATATGAAATCTTTGCGACATATTTACTTAGTACATTATTCAATATATAACATGTAGTCTCAAGAGCATAACCCTAAAATGAAACAGGCAGACTAGCAAACCTTATTATGGATCAAACCATGTCCAACAAGATTTGATTTCTTCTTTCTGATACATCATTATACTATGGTGTGCCAGGAGGAGTCCACTGTGAGAGAATTTCATTCTCTCCTAGATATATCAAGAACTCACTGAATAGATATTCACCTTCTCGATCCGATCAAAGAGTTTTAATACTCTTTTCAGTTTATTTTTCTACTTCACTTCGAAATCTTTTGAACATTTTAAATGAATCCGACTTATGTTCATCAGATAAATATATCCATATCTGGATAAATTATTTATGAAAGTGATGAAGTAGAAATATCCATCTCTAGTATCAGTGCTCATTGGTCCACATACATGAGTATGTACTAGACCTAAGAGCTCAATAGCTCTCTTATCTTTTTCTATAAAAGATGACTTAGTTATTTTTTAAAAAAGATAGAACTCACAGATTGAAAGTGATTCATAATCATCAACTTCGAGGATTTCCTCTTGGGTCAAAATATTTATCCTATTCTTGTTAATGTGACCAAGTCTACAGTGCCATAGGTAGATATCGGAGATACTATCTAATGCTTCTAGTGGAATAGGATATTTTAACAGGTTAGAAGTGTACATTACACTCATGGACTGTCCAGATAAAATATAAATAACACCATTTTATTATTGTTCTTATATTATTGTAACATTATTCATAATAATATCTTTTTGGACAAGGCTTACAAAAATCTTCAAAAAAAAATCTGAGACAGAAATGACAATATAGATAAATGATCAAAACAAATTTTAGAATTTCATCAGAATTAGAACTGGTCTTTCATCTCAAAAGAAACCTTTTACCTTGCTAATCTCCAGACCTGACCCCTTATATTCATAAAAAAGGAAGGACAATAATGACATTCATTTAAAAAAATGATATTAGTATTACCTTGTCCAGAATAAGTTGAACTATTTTTATAGCTAGAACTAGAGAGGCAATAACAGACCTTCCATCTCCAATATTCAAGAATCGCTCATTATTCTTCAAATCTTTTTGGTTGGCCTACTATCCCATAAACTTGACCTTTTTAACTTTCTTCCTTGTTCTTCTTTTCTTTCCAATGTCGAGAACCAAAAGATGAATCCCACTAAGCAAACTCCTTATGGACTGGACTTTCAGTATCCAATACCCAAGTAGACTTCAGTATCACAAATAAGGAAGAGAAATTATAAGAGTTTGTTATCCTTCCCAAGCATATGCAAGAAAAAATCAAACTTGCTCAATCGCCCTTTTGATCATGTACAACTACTTAGAGGCTCATCCCACATTCTCTTATTCAGCCTATTGTGGTCATGGGAATCACGACACTGAGGATAATTCCTCTTCCAATGTTCCTGCTTCTTACAATGAAAGCACTCTGCCTGATCTAGGTTATTTTTAGATCTTATGTTTAAATTAAGTATAGAGGCTCCAGCACGAATCACTTCGTACTGCTGAACAACATTCAACTTTCGATACTTATTATCGAAGTTGGGTCCCATAAGTTAATCACTATCTAACAGTAAATGGAGCAACTATGGTTTGGATTTAACTACATAAAGAAGAACCCAAAGTCTAATTAGTAATTAATTCATTAAACCTAAAGATTTAAACTTTAATCAAAAGGTCTTTCACTATTTTATTCGAACCGATAGCCTTTACATCCAATTCGAGGAATTACCTTAATTCCTTAATGGGTACTAGAATCTACATAGACTGCACACAAGTTCAACTATAATTGGTCAACCCATATACATCTAAGGATAGGTTCATAACCAATTATTTCTTCAAATAATATTTAGTAATTTAATTTTGCCTAAGTATCTTTTCAATAGGCTAGGGCCTCCACTGAAAGTTTCGGTTAGGTCCAACTATTAACATGATCATACTTGATCCATTTAACTAATGAATGATTAAGCTCAACTATGGTTGATCAACCTAGCCATCATTTAGAGAGACGCATCCAAGAAATCATATTATGAATAATAATTCCATTAGTGGATAAGCACCAGGCCTATGGGCCTCCAATGATTATCCAACTAATATATCTATTATCATCCATTTAATGAGAGGATATGATCTAGTTATCATCATAACTATTTTATTTTATGGACCTAATAATTTTAGAGGATTTAATCGATTTGATTTAGAGGAAGAGGGTCAGATGAACCAGCTTATCATGATTCTTTCACTGACTTCACCAAGTCAGCTTAAGGAAGACCATTAATAGGCTGGTCAAGGAGTACCTAAATCAGTCATACTGATTTACCTAACCGACATGGGTTAGCTCGAATAGTCAAGTGATTCGATCAAAACATAATTTCATCAAGAGATCAGGTAAGTTCGATCAATGGGAGGATCTGCCAAAGCTTACCTTAGATACCATCAAAAATGGTCAGATAAGTAGGTTGTCAATTAAAGACCACCGATCTGGTTTATCTTAGATACCAATTGATTTAATTAGTTTCAATTAGATCAACCTAATAGTTTGTGTTAGACCTGGTAGCCAAGAATCAAATCCATCTTGGGTTTCGTTAAAGACATGGACTTGATCAACTACAACTATTATAATTGATCTAGAGAATCCTTGATCTAATCTAAGATAATAATTGATTAGATTTAGTCAATTCTCTAATTAAGTCCATTCTTTAATCTAACCCTAGGTCTAACCCAATTAATGGATCTAATCTCTACTAACCCATTTAACCCAATGTGTTATGATTCGTGTCTTAGGATTTTCAATTTATAATTCTAGATTCTAATCAAACAACTTCTTAATTCTTAATTAAATTTTGTGCTGAGGGTTGGGGTTTGACTTTTTGAAAATAATTTTTATATTTATAAATATTTTTATAATATAATTTTATCAATCAAGTTGCATGTTTGATTCATAATCAAAATGCAAGTAACATAAACATGAATCTACTTTAGATCTAATCTAAATTGGTTTATGTAATTGAAACAGTTTCAACACCAATCAATCATAAATCAACTTAGATCAAATCTAACATATTTATGATGATTAAAATTAGATTAAAATATTTTTAATTAGATCATAAAATTTTTTAGATTTAATCTAAAATTTTATGATCAATATTTTAGATTAGCACGTACTAAGATAATCTTTTCACTATAAGGGATAAAATCTTATAGCAGGATAACCTTATAGCAGTCCGTGCAATCTAAAAATTTTATTTTTAGATTTAAAACTATTTTAAATATATTAAATTATAAATAAAATTATATTAAATCTAATAAATTTATGATTAGGAATAGATTATTACGAACTAGGACAATCTTTTCACTATAAGGGGTAAACCTTACAGCAGGACAATCTTATGACAGTTCGTGAGATCTGAACTTTTAATTTTAGATTTAATAATTAGATTATAAATTAGATCTAATCTAATAAATAATCTAAACATGCTCAAGTAAATCATGTAATAAGAACCTAGGCTCTGATACCATTTGAAGGAACCAAATCTAGGATTTCACGGGTAGATCTTAAAACTTTTTCAAGATCAGGCAACGAAAGACTTAAATAAATTAAATTTTTATTTAAATAAATATGAAAATATTCTAAATCTAAGATTTATTACATGATCAAGATATGATATTAAATCAAAAATTAAAACATAAAGAAAAGATTAACATGTTGATCTCATCAACATGTTACAATACTACATCTAATGCAGCTATAAAATCAATAGATCAGATCTATTACCTATGCAAGTTAGACATTCTAACTTACTGATCTGGGCTTGAGGATGAAGTTGCAAGCCACATATGCATCCGACCTCTAGGAGTCATCCACACGAGCCCACGAGCACGATCAGAAATCTCGATATAGAAAATCAGCACAATATGTTAGTACTGTGCTGATCTTTCTTCGATGGTCGATCAAATGCCTTCTTCTTCTGGATTTGAACTCTTTCAAAGAAAAAAAGATGAAGAAGAGGTTTCATATCTGAGACTCTCTTAGAAAACCCTAGGAAGAAGGAAGGAAGATGATGAACACAGCAACCCTAGAAGAAAACCCTCTTCTTCTTCTCTTTGCTCTCACATAGATATCTAGTTTTGTATCTATTGAATCTCAACGCCCAAGAATCCTTTCCCTCTAATTTTCACACACCCAAATTCTCTCTCAAAAGTCTATGTTGCACAAAAAAATTAAGTAAAAATTTATTTTAAATAATAAGTTATGGAAGAGCCTTGTCTGGATTAAATTTCTAGACAAGGGAGGACCATATATGACAAGTTGTTGGGGTACCTAATACTTAGGCCCCCCCTCCTCATCCCATGCCATGGACCACCACAAAAGAGTGTATAAAAACTCCTCTTTTTACCATGGAAGTCAGAGAAGAAATCAGGGTGGGGGCGGCATATAAGGGAAGAGTCAATGTTTGTTGGGATTCTATCATATAGAGTCCAATACCACAACAACTTTCCATCTATTGACTTGGTCCTTAACTAATTCTCAAGTAAATAGGAGAGGAAGAGAAGGGCGTGTGTGAGAGGTCTTAGGGAGAGGATTTTCTACAAAAAAATTCTGAAAAATAGGAGTGGGGGGGCATTGGGGCTAAGGTGGTGCAAGAAGGGAAGTCCTAGTCATACTAAGAGTTCCAATTTGACTTGGTCAAACAAAATATTTTTAATCAAATTAAATTAAATTTATTTTAACCTAAATAAAATAGATCTGAGTCCAACCAAAATCTTAATTAAATTAATTTTAATTTTAATTTAATTTTTAATTAAATTAAAGATTGGGTTGATACATGTCCTGATTTCACTAGGACTTCCAATTTGACTTGGTCCAACTTGATCTTTGGACCAAATAAAATAAAATTTATTTAATCTAATTAAAATAGATCTTAATCTAATTAAAAATTAAATTAAATTAAATTAAATTTTAATTTAATTTTTAATCAAATTAGAAATTGGATTGACCCGAGTTCTAATTAAACTAGGACTAGTTCTTCCTTACACTTGGCTTATCCAATAAGCTAATTGAACTTGATCCAATTAAATTCAAACTAAATATAATTAAATTATATTTAATTAGACTTAATCTCAGTCCTTTGGCTTAATCAAATTAAGTCAATTAGCAATCAAATTGCTAATCGATCATCCTGCAATGCTTGCACTAGGTTAAACATCAATCGTATTGATTGTTTAATTCTAGAATAATTCTTAATCATTGATCAACCATCCGATCGGATCATGAACTCTAATATATATGACCTCATAGGTCCAAACCTAAGTCGATAGCAGAGGAACAGATTTTTATTCTAATCGAAGTAACCATCCAGCAATGGTATCCAACGATCGGATAGATCGAATATATACAGCAACATCCTTAGAATCCATGCGGATATAGTTTTCATATAATTCATCCCCTTACTCATAATGCTCGTAGGACACCTCAGAGTTCAATTGTCAACTCTGATCAGATTATCCACATTATATTTCAAAATATCAAATCCATCTGATGGATTATTCTGGCCAAGATTTTACTATATTAAAATATAGTAATACATTCTTCTTCAACTCTTGAAGTGGTCAATTCCATCTTAATCACACACTGACTTCGTAAGTACTTGATTATTTTTAGAAGCCTTTTGTTACTGAATTAAAAATTCAGTTAGTCCGGTACCAAAGCATAGTGAGTTGCTTGTAAGTCACTGAGGTGATCTCAGGTCTAAAGAATACTTATACCTATATCCCATCAGAGACATTCTCAATAGTAGAATACTCTAGAGTTGGTCACATTTAATAACGATGTACCCATACATCTCATCTGTATGCCATCCAATGTGGTCCTTGGTTAAGAGGACAATCAACCTATATGACATACAGTGATCTATGCTCAATAGATGTTGTCGTCCTAATTAATAGTCTATCATTTGATCGTAAACTGATTTAAGAACTAATTGATAAATCTTCTTTTTATCAAAATTAAATAGTCCTAAGAACTTCATCACAATAATGGAGTTCGTTAGAAGAAGAATACTTTTATGATAAAAAATATCAAAAATATATTTTATTATTAATGAATCAATTATAAATACAATATAGCACAACCATCAACAGATTGATGATTGGCTTTGGGATACATTTTTCAACAACAACTGCCTCCTTATTGGACGTGCCTCGACCCAAAACATGGAGAGCCTTGCTTCTATTATTGGGGCCTATTGTTGGGCGTCTGAATAGATGGTGAACATTTAGAAGTCTTCTATCACTTTCAGCCCCAGGATGATGCCCCAGCTAAGGTTGGCGATTCGAGAAAGTCTGGGGATCCAGGAGCAGTCAAGAAGCCTGACCTACCTTGGAGTCTCGATCATGGGCCATCGCCTGCGGAGAGTGGAGTGCAGACCCATGGAGCAGTGGATCTAGGAGTGCTTGCAGGGATGGCAGACTAATGCCCTATCTTTGATGGGCAGGATGACTCTAGTGAGGTCGGTGCTGAGCTCTATTCTGATATATCTCTTGGCTAACACGATCGTGCCGATTTCATATCTTAAAGGGCTGGAGCAATAGTTTCATAACTTTTTATGGGCTCCGAACGGGATCTGCATTAGGTCCATCTACTATCCTGAGAGGTGGTTTGCCAGTCGGTGTGAGATGGAGGTCTTAGGATCCATTCTCTATTGGTGAGGAGGGAGACTCTGATTGCTAGATATGCAGCCAGATTTTTGATCCAGTTGGACTGCTTGCAGAGTAGGGTGATGGGGACTCACTACGAAGTGTGGCACTAAAGGGTCCCCATCCATGCTGCATGGGATTGCTCCTTTATCTGGAGGAAGATCTATGCTCCTAATTCGAATATTGGATCGGATTAGATGTTTGATTAAGGATGGATGCTTGGTGGAGGTCGTCCAAGATGCCTAGATTTTGATATTTTCTCTCTCCCACTGGCCGACCTTCTTTAACAACAAGGTGGGTGATGACATGCGGGTATGTGATCTCATTACTGAAGATGGTATGCACTGGAGAGCGTAGGAGATGACTCAATTTTTTATCAGTTCTCTTGCTGATTAGATCCTCGTTATCTGGATTCTGATGCATCCCAGTCGGGATGTTAGGGTGTGGAGTCATTCCTGCTGCCTGAGGATTTTCCTAAGGGACCTCTCCTTGATGTGCAGTTCGATGCCAACCAGGAGGATTAATGCTACGTGGATTTGGAGAGTTGCTGTTCGTTCTAGAATGAGGCTCTTTCTTTAAAAACTCGTCTGGAATCATCTTTTGACTTAGATACTTCTTAGGGATAGAGGCATGAAGATCCCAACCTCATGTCTGATCTGCAGTTTGGAGGATGAGTCAGTTGAGCATGCCATTCTGCATTGCCATAGGGCAAAGATTATCTGGAGATGGGCAGGTAGCCACCCATGGGAGTCGAGTACGGATTCATGGTTGGTCTCTTTTCTGGCTCTCATCTGCCAAAGTATCACTGACAGAATGACTGCAGTAGGTGATCGGATGACCTATATCGCCTACCAGATTTGGCTTTTCAGAAATAGTCTAGTTTTTGAGGATGGCGTAGTTTCTACTTATTGGATTTTGGAGAGAGCTATTTACCTTATTATGGAGTACAACTAGTTTGATATTGCTATTCTGCCTCCCGACAACCTTGATTTCTAGAACTCCCTTGCTGCCCCGGTAGCGACCCATAAGATTTTATCCATCTTCTAGGAGCCTCCTCCCTCAAGGTTTATTAAGGTGAACTTTGATTGTAGTGTTAGAGATGGGAGGGGCGGCGCAGGCTTTATCATTCATAGCCCTGATACTAGACTTTTGACTGCTGGTGGCTTCTATCTTGTTGTGTCTTCCATTTCGGGAGTGGAGCTTCATGCCGCCTGGGTGGGCATAATCTTTGCCAGGCAACAGCTTCAAGCAAACAGGATCTGCATTGAGGGTGATTCTGCCATCATCATCACTTGGATCTAGGGAGGGGCGAAGCACCTGGAGGCTCACCTACTTATTCGAGACGTCTGGATTTCTCTCTGTCATGCTGCTGTGGTCCAAGTGAGGCATGTCTACTAAGAGGCAAACACCACTGTAGGCTGGATTGCGACTTTCTTGGTGAAGCATTCTATTGATTGGGTCTGAAGATAGGATGATGTTTGTCCTCCGGCCTTGCAAGATCTTTTGTACCTTGATCTCTTGGGCTGCTCTCTCACCAGAGTGATGTGACCATCCGTTTGTACAAAAAAAATATATCCTTGATTGTATTAGTGTGAATGAATTTTTGATACTTGAAAAGCAGTTATCATAATAATCAGCATGAGTTATGTTGTGTATTTTCAAATATTTGGCCATTGCTCATCAGATAGATATGATAAGCAGTATAGCATATAAGAATCATATCATTCTTATCCTTGCTTCTTTGTGCCCCCTCAAGACATTGAAGAAAGTTATCCAAAGGGAATGAAGGGATAGTGAAGTACATTATTTCATGCATTCACTAAACTCGGATGTTCAAGGAGGATATGGCTGATGGTTTCATCTGCATCAGGGCAACAATTGCAATAGGAGGATATACGAAGACCATGTTGATGGAGAACACTTTAGCAAAAGAGAAGATTCCAAGTCATTTCTTGAAGGAATAGTACTATTCTCGAATGAGTACCAACCTTCCATGCCAAGGTAACATCTGTGTTCGGGGAAGGGATGGCCTTGGACTAACTGGGGCTGAATGGTTGTGGTGGGAGGTCACTTTTGATCACAAGTTATCGTTCTGATATTATCACTAGCACCTATGTTTTCACCAATCGTGCTTCCTCATCCCGGAGCCATTCTATTGTGTTCTCCCATGTCTTCGGTGAATTTCATGGCCCAGGCCTCTTCCACAATGGTGATGATAATGTGCATTTATTCCTTTTTAGTGGTGGCTATCTCCAGGGACAATTAGATGTTGAAGCTATTCAAGGCAAAAGGATTGACTAGAGGACTCTGCTCCCTTTAGTTTGACACCTTCAGGCTTAAACTCTCAATAGGATACCACCAAGGTGGTAGCCCAATTGGAAAGGGCTTAGATTTCCACCCAAGTGACCCGGATTTGAGTCGGCTGATTGTCTACGAACAAGGAAGCTATAAGTAATGCAACTATGAATCTCATGAAAAATTCGATTCTGGCTCAGGATGAACGTTGGCGGCATGCTTAACACATGCAAGTCGGACGGAAAGTGGTGTTTTCAGTGGCGAACGGATGAGTTCAGCGGCTTAGGCATGGGGGTTGGAAATGGCATCTAGTTCGCTGGCGGACGGAAAGTGGTGTTTTCAGTGATGGACGGGTGAGTTCAGCGGCCTGAGCACGGGGGTTGGAAATGGTATCTAATCCGCTGACGGCTTGATGGGGCTGGCATAATGTACTCAACCGTTGCACTTATGCGGTTGGGGAGGGATGGCTCTTAGCACTAGCCAGTCGCTTGAGATCGAGTTCTTGCATCGAACATTCGCCCATGCTATAATATTGCTATGCTGGTCTCCCCCCCCTCTTCCCTTTTAATTTACCAAAAAAAAAAAAAAAATCTCAATAGAATCCAATTTCAAAACATAATAACATACCACAGCCCATGCTATAATATTCTATAGTCCAAATGATATGTGATTTTGTTTGAAATCTTTAGCTTGGAGAGAACATCAGAACTTTAACTAGGGAGTATGTGAGAATCTATATAGGTGCATATTTAATCTCTCAAAAATTATATACCCGAAAGATCTTGGATACTTATACAAAATCATCGAACCTAAAATAAACTTTTAGTTAGACATTTTGGTGAGATCATGAGTTTTTACAAATGATATTAGAGTAAACCCACTCCATAGCCCGTGTGTTATTGGAGAACAGTGCAACATTAGTCCTTTGGGGATGACTACAAGCTAATTATGGCATCCATAATTGGGTATGATTAGATTTGGACCCTTAGTCTACTAGATTTAAAATACAAATACATGAGAATGAGCGTGAGCATATGTTTAGTCCACATCAAGGAACCGAAATAATAAATTATAGCTAGTCCTTTTTAGGTGGGATATCATAGGTTGTTACAGCTAGTATGCACAAACATATACAGGCTTGTTTTTAACCTCATAATGACATATGTTAGGAAGATCTTTGGTATTTATATAGAGCTAAAGTACTCTGATGATACATTTTAACTAGTTTGTTTAGATAAGATCCTAAATTGTTTAGATCGTTAAAGGGGTATTAATTAGAGCACAATTGATCTATTTGTATGTAGCCCTATATCAATTATACCTGGGATTTTCTTAGGTACCTATACAAGCCAAACAACCTAAATAGTACCTTTCCAGAATCCTGTTTTGATGGGATCTTGGTTTGTTACAATTAGATTGCCTTATAAAAATGCTAGGGCTTTCAAGTGTGATAGACTCTAACCCAAAAACTTAAACTGTTGGGAGGATGACCGGCTCAGGCCAATAAATCTATGTAGCACCATTTTTATTACTCAATATGGGATTATGATATAAGGCTTACCTTAATTTGATATTTAGTTTTTTTCTTCTTCTTTTCATTTGTCCGGAACTACAGAAAAGATGTTATTACCATTCATGCTTCCTTCTCATGGGCATTCTGTGTTTCCATCTGATGTGGCCCAAATTTGACTTGAGATGATATATGGCTTGGCCGGAGGCCAATTTCAACCGATGCTTATCTAGATAAGAAAAATCAAGAGATTGACTCCGATTTAAATTTGGATTCTAAAGAGTTCGATTCCGATGGGATAGAGATTCTTTAGATCCAAATACATGGAAGGCACAAGTTATTATACGTGATGCTTTTTCTCTTTTTATTGTTCCCAATCTCACCTAGCTATCGAACCAAAGCCAATTCATCGAGCTGTGTTTTGTCTCCTCGTCTCGAGATCACCAGATTGGATTTCAGGCATCCGACACCAATAGAGAAGTGTGAAAGCATTGGAAGTAATTTGGGACGGTCTTCCGTCTTCATTTCATCTTATCTCATGTAGCATTACTAGCAAGGAGTTTTTTTAAATAGCCGGCGGACGGTCTTCCGTCTTCATTTCATCTTATCTCATGTAGCATTACTAGCAAGGAGTTTTTAGGCGGCATGGTCCTTGTCCGGTAGGTTATTTGAGCATCTTTGCGGGACCCATTCTAGCACCTGGACCAACATGCCCTACAAACATAAGCTGACACGGTGCATCGTATGGACCACCGAGTTCACAGGCCTAGCCTCCAAGGCTACTTAGGTTTCATCACCACCAATTTCCACCACATTAGTGGAACAGTATATATATATATACGAGCAACCTCAACTACCACATCCATGCGACCCTAGTTTGGGTTAGAAGAAGTTCCGTGCTTCCGTTCTTCCTCCAAGTGCTCACTCACCTAAGCAAAAGCATGGCAGCATACATTTCCATCTCTCCTCCGGCAATAATGTCTCTACCGGTCGTAAGGCCAAAGCCTAACATGCTTGCCATGGTAACTAGTCTTCCTTCTCTCTTGAAACCTGAGCGTCATGTTGCCTTCCTACAAAATTTGTTATAATATCTCATCTACGGTGCTAATTAATTAAGCTATACTTTTTGGTCTGAGCAGAGGGTTGGTGGGCTAAGACTTGGACAAAAGATTCAACATGGAGGTGCGAGTCTGCGGTCTCCACTCCCTAGATGTTCCAAGACTCGTCCGATCTCATGCTCCATGGTAGAAATTCTCTCAACTTCGTGTCACTTAATCCATTAGTTCTTCCATGACTACAACCTCTTTGAAGATTCTGTTCTGAAGAATGACACTTGTTGGGTTGGATGCAGGCCAAATCCGAAATTCTGGAAATTGTTCAAAGCACCATTGCCAAGCAACTGTCAATTGATGAGAGCACGGTGACACCCCAGACAAAGTTTGCTGATTTGGGTGCTGATTCGCTCGACACGGTGAGTTTCGCAAAAATGATCTCCAAATTGCTACAAATTTTAGTGAAGAAAAATATACCTTAATTTACCATGCTTCTTCATATTGGTGCATGATTTGAAACTAAATGTGGTCAGGTGGAGATTATGATGGCATTGGAGGAGAGGTTTCAAGTATCAATAGGAGAAGGCGGAGCTGAAAACATTGCAACGGTTCAAGATGCCGCCGAGCTGATCGAAAAAGTGAAAGCAGAAGGTGCTTAACGGCACAGCCAGATATGGCAAATTTCTTTCTTTTTTTTGGAATGCAGAAAGCAATGATCTTTACAAGAAAAATAAATTTCATAAATTTTAGTGTCCTGCCAATTTTCTGGTGGTTGTGTCTTCGTATTTTTTTGCTTTGGTATTTTGTACTCCTCGTCAAGTTTTACCAGGATAAAGCATCCGTGTGGTTCACCATTTTTGGTTCTTTTATTTGGAATGAAGGAAGCAATGATCTCTACATCATCATGAAAGAAGAAAAAATAAATTTTATAAATTTTAGTTTCATGTCAATTTTCTGCGGTTGTTGGTCTTCATATTTTTTGCTTTGGTATTTTTGTGCTTCTAGTCTTCCGGTTCTAAGTGAGAATAAAGCATCTGTGTGATTTTCACCATTCTTTGATGACAAATTTTTAGTTAGAAGGAAGAAGGCAGTCATTTTTGCATCATCCAAAAGTGGAAGGAAGGTCTTCAGATTCGCTGCTCTGAATATTTGGGCTTCGAAGCTTTCCAGTTTATTTTATGAAAATAATAAAATTATAAAAAGTTGGAGACGCGGGGAATCGAACCCCGTGCCTCTCGCATGCGAAGCGAGCGCTCTACCATATGAGCTACGTCCCCCGGTCACGACTTTTCGTGCAATATCTAAACCTGAACCTTTGTCGACCCCCCGGACTCTCTGACCTATTACTTATTTTATTCAAAAATTATAAGAATTTATCAGCAGAAAAGAATTGGAAACACGAAACGAAATCCCGTGCCAGCAATGGCATAAAGAACACTAAGAAACAATGATGTTGATCATGCGGATATAACAACAATGGCGGTTTAAGAAATAGACGGCTCTCATTTATGGTAGGCTATCCTAATGAATGAAAAATCACTTCATGCATATGGTGTTGGTAGCACTAGAAAGTTGGCAACTTCCATTAAATCAAACAGATCGTTGTCTTTCTCAGTTATGATGCACTATATTCTGAGGAGATGAACTGTTAGATTCAGATTGCATATCTCAGCAACTAATTACAAGGTCTAGATTAACTTTTAGCCTTGTAGCAGGTCCTTGTGCATATATAGATCCCACCACCATTGGTTGATAAGGTTTGGATTTTTGCATACAACAAAATAAAGGATTGGGTGCCTGGCAAGTTTTGGTTAAAAGAAACATCTGTTGTGGAATAGTTTGCTAGCTAATAGCAATGCCGTTATAATATTTATCTTCGGTCAAAACTATCTTTAGCCGAAAGAGATGGAAGACACAAATAGTGTTGAATCAGTTACAGTTCAGGATTCAGGAGTTAGCAGCAAATGAAGTGGATTTAAGCCTCTAGGGTGGTCAAGCTTCTGGATAACATTGCATGGGAAAACATTGTCCACAATATGCTACCAAGAGTTTTGTTACGAAGAGGAAAAATCATTTTAGCTTGCTGCGGAAGTGTTGTTGCCGCGCTAGCTAAAATTTAGCATAAAAAGCACCACAAAATGCATCGAGGTGTCGCATGGCTGGTCGCCTAGTCTGAGTTCAAGTAAGTTCTTAGCCTAGTAAACACAAATATCTGAGGTGCAGCAATTAAGCCAAAAGATGGCTAAAGCCATTAACTTACCAATGCCATTCTAAGAAATTATATAACTTGCTTCAACTTTACACTGACACTGATAAGTAATCAACCTTAATTTAGAAAAATATTCATTCTATAGCACTCTTCCTGATTGTGGATATATAATCTTTGTGATCTGGGCAAGTTTTTGAGAAACCAGAGGGAAGAGAATGTTTCCCTCGAGGGGAGGGTACAAGTGATGAAGGGGAGGGTCATGCAACGTAGCGGAGCTGCATGGGAAGATTGGTGTTGCTTTTGTGGGGACCATGCACCAGGTGTGAGGAGGAGCACATGGTGAGACTATAGGACATGGCTTGCATGTTTATGACAACGTACTCGGCTTCATTACGAGGTGATGACATTTACGGAGGCGTTTATGACAACTGAGCTAAAGCCTGATGGAGGTGTGCGAAGCCATTTTTCCTTCCCTTCCATCCCACATCGTCGAAGTCCAGTGGAGGAAGAGCCGGTGACCTTTCTTGCCGTAATTGCAGGTTCTAGTTGGCACATCCACTGAGAGCTTCGGATGAACCATGGTCATCCAGATATGACCAAGTTTCCTCATTCTCATATAATTTCGATCCATAAACTCTCTTTTTAGAACCATTTTAGGATGCATTTGGTTCGCAACAGGAGTTGAAATTGGTAATGGGAATCGGAATGATTATATTTCCTGATATGTTTGCTTGGTGACTAGAATCGGAATCAGAATCATATATATATACTGGAATTTAAATACTACGTGAGAATTCGGACTGAATTTTGGAAAATTGAGGCATTCCCATTCTCTTTGGAGTAGGAATGAGAAAAGAACTTCCGTCAATCAAATAGCTGGAACAAGAGTCATCCATTCCCAGTTTCATTCTAGAGCCCAACACCTTTCAACGAAATATGCCCTTAACATGCAAAGGATGGGAATCACCACAAACTTGAATAAAATGTTCTCCTATAGTTTATTTGAACTTCTTCCAATGGTTACTGTACTTATAACTACTGAATGAAATATGCTTCTCACTTGGGTTTTCAAGCAAGGAAAAAAAAATCATGATACCTTTTAACTTTTGCATCAAAGTTCATAGATATAATGGTCAGATCAGACATGCACCAAAAATTTTGGTTTCATACACTGTGTTTAGCCAAGAGCCATCATTCAATTTACAAAGCAAAACTCCAAACAGGCATTGTAGGGTGGCAAGACAGAACACTCCTGCTATACAAAAATCACTTAAAGCTACCTAGGTTTCTCTCCATCACTCCACCCAAGCTGTCCTTGTCTCCAAGTGTTTTTCCTACGTTCCCTCACAATTTTATCACCACTAGAATTTCTACAAAAATCTGCATTTTATATACAGATTTATAAACAATGCACTCTCCACCACGCTGAAGTGAACTGCCATCCTTCTCCTGTTTAACTGATCAGTCTCATCTATCCAGAGAACTTATCACCACCCTGCAACGAAATCAAGCAAATTAGGTGCAAATAAAAAAATAAAAATAAAGAGGATTTTGCTTCTTTTGAAAAAAGTTTGCCCTTCCCCTTTTTTTTAAAAAAAAGTTTTGTCAAAAACAAGAGTCATCTGTTCTAAGTTGATAAAAAATTGCGATCTTAAACCATCTTGACCATCAAATCTATGTACCACTGGTTGGGAGATCATGATAGACTTGGAAAATTATTGCGTATGGGTTACATTAGATCTTCACTTCTCCAACAAACAATTTCTTTATGCGTAATGCGCCAGGAACCAGGAAAGGAACATGCCAAAAAAATATGCACGGTTCATTTGTGTCAACTGCAATCTTGAACTTTTTGCTAACAAAGAAAATTATCAAGAGATTTAAAAGAACTGAGTGATAAGTGGTAAAAATATACTAATAAAAGTATTAAATTATAAAATAAATTAATCTATTTTATTAAAAATTAATATTTTTATTAATCTTATGTAGAAAAAAGGCCATCAATGTGAAGATCTTATTTTTCTGGTTCAGATAAAAAAAATTTCAGGCAAAACGGACTTCAAACGAGCCCAGAATCAAATTTCAAAAAAAAAAAAAAAAATCGTCGATGCAACGCTGACGTCAGCATTTTTCGCGGCGCACAATGAACCATCTGAAGGGTATTTTGGGAATTTCACAGCAAGAGGCGTGCGCTGATTGGCTGAAGAACTCGGCGGTCCATGCAACACCAGGCTCGCGCATGGTCCACGGAGGGCAATTTGGGAATTCTGGCTGATCCAACGGGCGGTTTTCACTGAAGCTTGATCGGACGGACGAGAAGAAGGCACTGATGGACGGCATCCGCAGCTCCCGATCGAGATCCAACGGTCGAGATTCATCCCGACGTAAAACTAAAGGTCTGAAGGCTTATTTCAACGCGATCGGACGGTCCAGATTCGATCCAACGGTTGATCCAACGGCTGATATTAAATCCGACTTGATCTGGGTTATTTTAAGGGGTTTTTGAGTGGTTTTTGGACCGTTTGATCACCATCCAACGGTCAGAATTATCCAGATCTTAATTTGAGTTATTTTGGGAGTCTTAAACCTAGTTTTTGATGGATTTTGGGGGAAAATCAAATTCTTTATCTATAAAAACCTATGGTTGTCGTGGAAAAAAAAAGAATTAGAGAGAGACAAAGAGAGAGACGGGGAGAAAGAGAGAGAGAGAAAGAGAGAGAAAGAGAGAGGAGAGAGATATAAAAAAAGTTATTTGTGAGAAAATCAAAAAGATTTTTTTTTTATTTTTCTTCAACGATCAAGACATCAAGGAGCCTCTTCTTCTTCGCCAAGTTCTCCACATCAAGAGCAGCAGACAATCAATTTCAGCAATCAAACAGTCTAATTTCTTCATGCTTTTTATTTTATTTGCTGTTTTTGAATTTGTTATCATGAACTAAATTTTATTTTACTAAGGCTAAGGTGTAGCCACTCTTTTGATGCAATATTCAGTATGATTTATTTTTAAATTTTATTCATGAGGAGTATATAAATCTGATCTTAATGCTTTTAGATTACTGGCCATCTTCTAATTGATCTGATGAACATAGATGTTACGGACCAAGTACATCTATGTTAATGCTTCTTGATTATATACCTTGTATTATGAATCAAATTAGAATTCATATGCATGCGGGAATTTTAGTGCGCTTTGGACGCAGCGTATTTTAATTAGAGGGTTTCACAAAACCTAATGCATTAATATTTATTTAAATTACACCTGGACCAAAGGATAATTAATAAATATTAATAGATTTGCTATGCCTGGACCAAAGGGTAGTGAATAAATTAGGAGACTCCACCGTCACATGAAATAAAATTAATCTAAAAATCTGAATATTGTATTGACTGAGTTGGTGAACCGATTGCCTTAGTAATCCATTGCTCTTGAATTTAAAATCCTAATAATTTACACTCTCTCTATTTAATTAAAAACTTTTAATTATTTTTTTTATTTTTTTTAATTTCTTATTCTCATAAATCGATCTTCTAAATAAAGCATAGGAAAGAGCTTTTCAGTACTTATTTTTCAATCCTCTAGGGACGATACTCTACTCATTCACTTTATTACTTGATCGACTGGGGCATTTGCCATAGCTATAAATTAGCATGCATCACTGAGTTTTCATTTGTATAGAAAATATCCTAACACCAAATTATATAGACCATTGTAGGGGCATTTGGTATAGGTTATATCCATCCTAAAATTAAGGATGATATAAGTAGAGGTGACAAGATCATTGCATTTAATTGCACCATAATATTTTACATGACAATAATCCTAAATCGCCACCACTCTCTAAATAATTTTCCAACCTAGTAATGAAAAACCCATCCTTGAGGTCATATATCCAAGAACATCTTAAAACAATGATCTTGGGCTAAAATTAATTTGGAGACAAAGATATCCTTTAATTTAGCAAAAAAAAAAATTGGATATCCTTATACCCAACAAATTGTATTAATATTATGTACATTATATTATATTTTATTGATATTATATATGTACATATGATATGTATTATATTATAAAATATTATTAATTATATTATCAGCATATTATTATTCAATTATAATTTTAAATTAAGAAAAAAATATTATTATACTTTATATTTATATTGGATTATTATTTAATATATTACTTCTATTTGACTTATTTTTTTAATCAAAACAAATGTTAGAATTACAACAATAGTACATTATAAGTATAACAAATATTGATTCTATACTAACAATCAATATATTTTCTACAGGATTGATAAATTTTTGGATTAATAAAGTATTTTTATGAATATATTAATAATTATATAAATAATTTATTACAAAAAAAAAAGGAGGGAATAATATCAACTAAAAAAGTGTATGAATAATTTAGCAAACAGTTTAAATATAACTGAGTTTTGTAAATTAGTGGTAAAGATAGAGGTTAAATATACTTGAGATTTAGGATTTAAGTCCCTACAGAATATATATGTTTTCATAAACTTTTATAAAAAAGTTAAATTATATATAATCAGATTTGGATAATAGATGGCTAAGGGGCAGATCCTAAACCCATCCCAAAGTCTAACGAATTTTAATTTTAAATTGCAAACCCATTCCAGATCCTATGGGATTTTACTGAATAGATTCTATTAAGATTCGGAACAGGTCAAATACATGAAAATATCCACTCGGCTGCCATCTCTAGTGATCCTATATATTTGGGACGTCAAATACCACTTGTGTGTGTGTGTGTGTGTGTGTGTTCGCGAAATGAAGAAAGTTGATGTCCAAAAAGGAAAAAAAAAAAAGTTTGATAAACATTCAAAGAAATTATACGTCCATTTATTTCATCATAAAAGTCTTAAATAAGTTGCAGATTCTAATAGAATAATATGTTTATAGTGAAAAATACTTATCCTCATAAACTTATTATTTAGTTCAACTAATTCCTAAGATAAATATTTCAACAAAAAAACTTTTTTGAGTAAAAGAAAAAAAAAGTTCTTATCCTGCCTTAAACATACCTAATCATTACCATAAAACATTACAAGTTCTAAACAAGAGGATAACCAAACAAAACCCGCAAAGCAGGTAGCTACCATATGCCCAGAAATCGTATGCAACTATATTTATCATATACCATAACCATACCAGTCGTAAACGGTCGGGTTCCGGGGCTCCGCCGTCTCCATACCCTCCGCCGTTGGCGTCGGCTTCTTCCTCAGCCTCCTCCATTCTCCTCTCGGCCCCGTAGCTACAAACAAAAATACCAAGCAAAATGAAAAAAAAAAAAAGGATTTTTAATCTTCGCCTTCCTTCTAGAACGTTCTAGAGGCTTCTAAAATGGATGTACTCACGTGTGAGGGGGGAGCTGGGGTCGCTGGCCGGAGAGGAGGGGGCGGAGGAGCCAGAGTCGAGGGCGCTGCGGGGGGAGGAGGCGCCGGAGGAGGCGGTGCGGAGGATGGTGATGCTCCGGGTGACCTGGAGGCCGCCGGACGCCACGGCGGCGGCGGCGGCGGCGGCGGAGGCAGAGGAGGAAGGGGAGAAGGAGGAGTACTTGCGGAGCTTGCCGAGGCCGGAGTCCGGCCGTGGACCGGCCATCGTATCGTCCCACAGCTGGTCGAGAAGGCCCATTCTCCCCTCTTCTTCTTGTTGTAATCCTTCCAAGGGAAACTTCAGAGGGAGCCCTTGGGTCTCCTGTCTTCTAATCTCCTTCAGGTGGGGAAAGGGTGGGGTTTTATAGAGAGAGAAAGGGGATGAGGGAGAGAATTTTGGCAACTTCTGAGGGGATTCTTTTGGATAAGGTCATTTTTGTCCCTCAATCGGCTAGCTTGAATTGGCTCGGCTCCGGCTTGCTGATACTTGGGCTTTTGCGCCTAATGGAAATTAAAAAAAAAAAGAAGGAAGATGTTGATGGGCCGGATCTCCAGTTGTCTTAGGAAGATACCCTATCTTTATGATTCGTGCCATGCATCGGCCTAGGATGAGCTTTAGGTGCAAGAGATTAGTTGGATCATAGTTGCACTCTTTATTATACTTGATTATTATTGTTGAAATTTTATTTAACCATTCATGAAGTTAGCTACTAATCTTTTTCTTGAATTATGAGGGATGTTTGGTAATTAAGGCTGAACTTGTGGAGATGATAATGATATTAATATATAAGAATTGCATGTAACTTGTTTTCCCCATCTTACCTTATGATTATTTGATATAGTGAAATGATTGATACATGAAAAAAAGTGAAGGAGAAAAGAAAGTTTAAAAAGATTACAGTGTATTTTTTGATTTAGTACCGGAAGATAAGTAAAGAAGATTTAAAGGACTTGAAGCTAATAGTTTAAGGTCCCATTGCATATATCTAAGTTTTTTTAGTGGCTGTTTTATACTTATTGATAAAATTTATTATATGTGTGTTTGAGTAAGCATTTTTTCTAAAAAAAAAGACAAATAAAATATTTGTGGAAGATGTCTGTTATGTATATTTTGCATGTTTTTTTATTTTTTTTAGTTTTTGGGTCTAAGTAGAAATGAATGAAACTCCTCTAACTTATAATCTTTCAATGTTGAAGCCAAAAGCATTAGCAATCCATAGATGGAAGCCTTAATAGGATGGTTTAATCATTAAACAATCTTCTATGTGAAGATTTGTAGAAAAATAAAAATAATTACTTTTGATAGTCTCCAATCAAAGATAATTACAAAAATATTATTTTGCATACAATCCATTTTGATGTGAGATGATAGAGATTATTATATATATATATACATACATAGAGCAAGATATACATTGTGATATATTGATCAAAATGGTCCATAAACATTAACTCTTCATGAGGCTATTTCTTTTACTAAATTTCTCATTTTATTAATAATTTTTTATAGCATTACATGTATAATAGATCAAATATAGCTCAATTGAATATAATATCTCTATCTACTCTATAAATAATTATTTATATTACATACCACAATGATTGAAAGTGCACGAAAATATATCCTTGAACGGCCGCTAGTGTATAATCTATTTACGAATGGTACCATCAAAGACAAGGCTATTTTCCCACGTCACGTGGTCAACAAGTCAAAACAATTACTTAGATTGTACAACTAAATATCACTGTTTAAATATTAAAATCCTGCTTTAATTTATATCCAAGTTTGTTTATTTTTTAAAATAATAGTCTTGAATTTCAACTACTACGTGGTGATGTGAAAATAGTGGATTGGGCTTTTCTAAAGTCCAATAGAAGCCTCCGACGAAACTGAGCCGGCTCGAGCCAGGCCAATTTTGACGGAGCCGAAAAATAGTGGGGAGGAGACCCGACGACCGGGGAGCCGTTGACCGAGTAAACCACGTGTGGGCCCCATCCTCCCCGTTTCCACGTAATGGATAAGATCCGTATCTAACTGGGCCAACCACGTCGCGACACGTTGTGGGGCCCGGTTTTGTAAGTTAACACTTGACCCGGCGGTAAATAGGGAAATGCATTAAGATTTAGAACACCATGCCCTAAATTTAAGAATTATATTATTAGATACCATGCGGTCCAACCATATTGTTGCTCAAATACGATGCAACGCTTTTGTGCAAACATTAATTTAGTAAAGAATTTGTGAGGGATTGAATTGATTAAAATAGAAACATGGATATGGTTTCTCTCTTGGACGCTAAAAAAAATGCAAGCCATAATTGGAAGCAATTGATAGGATTCACCCTCTTTACCAAAACAATACGATCCGCTTAATTTAGGGCACCATATATTTATGGGCATGGAGGGACATCCAACTGAAGTTTACAAATTTAGTAAATAAAGACCGACTAAAATAGAATAAAAGCGGAAGCTCTGTTTCTGACTAGTTAATATCATCCAATCCAATTGTTAAGAACTATCTCTGGCTTTTTTTTTTTTTTTTGTCATACGTCCAATAATATATGACCTATTGGACTTAGGTTTCCTTTGAACAGCACTTGGAAGTTTGTTCCCTCCTTTTGGGTGGATGTGAGAATCTTGTGGTGTTTAGTTGAAATAAGAGCTATGATTGACATGAATCAAAATAGGTAATTGGGTTAGGTGCCTTTGTTTTGTCAATGGCAGTCAGCATCACTAGGAGCCTATCACTTAATATTGGCCATGCACATCACTGTTATCTTTAGTCGATTAGTCTATTTATATACCACTTATCCAAGAGAGTGTTGGTTTTCTATTGCTGTCATTATTATTAGTGATAAGGTATAAGAAAGCTATGGTATGTTTGGACATGGTGGTGGTGGTGGTGTCTGCCTACTGAGAAAATGCCAGCTGTGGTTGGGATTCTTTTCTCTTTTCTTTTCTTTTTTAACTAAGTGGCTTGGCGACGGAAGCAAAGGAACCCACCAAGGGGGGTGCCGTGGTCATAATCTTGCATCAGCATAGGAAGCATCGGAGAGAATACCAAACAACTTGCAGGTTCAATTGCTGTTTGCCACGTATCCTAATGAGAAGGTACTACAAGTAGTTCGTTTTAGGTCTCCTTTTCATCGGTTTCCCTGCAGCCTTGCCTCTGCATGTAATATAGGAAGGCTTTTCGTGGAGGATTGGATGCGCAATTCTCGTCAAGAAATATATAATCCTTCCAAAAAAAATTACCCATTAATTATTATATATATAATAAAATATGATATAATTGTTCATGACTTCATCACAGACGTATTTAGTTAGGGATGGTTGGACTCTAAAATAGGAAAAAAATTACTCACCATTTAGATGGGAGAGATCCATCTATTTCAATTTCAAAAAAAATAAAAATATTTTAATTTTTTAATATCTAATTTTTATTTTTTAATATTTAAATTTTATTTTAATTATGAATCAAATATACTAAAAAATATGATCATTTTAATTTTTATTTCAAGTCAAATTAAGATTTTGGTTATGAACCAAATGCACGTAACATTCTACTGCTACCACCTCCTTGTATTAAGCCATTTCACGTATTTGCGCCGTTGTTGGATGCATGGGATGCGCATGCGGACATATTGGTTTATAGTGTAGACTTTGCATGGTTCGAACTCAAAATCAAGCCCAATTCACTCACCTTTCCTCTCTATCTTGCAGGCTGATGCGCTGGGTGCTCTAAGTCGATGGAATCAGAATCAGTTCATGGTGGGAGATGGACGTGCTGGGTGTTATTCCTTTGATCAAGGGTCTTCATCAAGCATTGGCCCAAGTCTGTTTCAGCTGAGTGGGTCTTAATTTTGCTTAGCAGGGACTGGGAAGCTGTATTGAGTTTTTGATTGTCTGAGTGATTGCCTCCATATTCTCCCTGGTAGGGTGGATAGAGGAGGAGAAGAGTATGGTAGTATTTCTTATTAAGAAATGAAGAGAGGAGAGAGTTCTTTAGAAGAAGCAAATTTTATCTTTATATGATATACTTTCAACTCACTTGATACAAAATGGCAAAAGTACATCCCTTTATATAGAAAATGAAACAACTCTTTAACTATCCTCTATACAAAATACCAAGAGTCATATTTATGAATGACACTTTGGTTTCATATATTGAGAGAAATTCTAAGTACATTTCATAGAAAACACCAAAAATCATTACTAATAATAAGATAATATTAATTTAGTTTACTAATTCTAATACCTTCTCTTGAAACAATGTCTCTTGGGAATACCAAAAGCTTCTTTGACCACCAAATAGCATATCTTGATTCCATGCACAATTAAGTTTATTCATTTTCAACACCTTCCTTTGAACTTAATTCTCTTCCATTCTTCATACTAAATAGATCTTTAAATTTATTGAAGAGATCAACTCCAAGTGGTTTAGTAAAAATGTCCACAACTTGATCACGAGTTTTTACAAAAATAAGCTCCACATCTTTGTTCTTCACATGCTCTTGGATTGAATGAAAATGAATATTTATATGTTTGCTCCTTTGATGATAGACCGAATTCTTTCCTAAAGCAATTACCGACTTGCTATCAATATAAATTTGTGTAGTTTCATTTTGACCAAAATTAATCTCCTTTAGTAAACTTCTTAGCCATATTGCATGACTAACCCATGAAGATGCCGCAATATATTTGGCTTCATAAGTTGAAAGAGTAACAATCGATTGCTTCTTTGATATACATGAGAATGCTATATCATCCATGAAAAATACAAATCCAGAAGTACTTTTCCGATCATCCAAGTCTCCACCCCAGTCATTATCAGAGTAACCTTCAAGTTGAAAAATATTAGAATGAGAATAGAATAAGTCAAGACTTAAAGTACTTTGAATATAGCGTAAGATTCTCTTAGCCATCTTTTAATAAGATGATTCTGGTTCCTCCATGAATCGACTCACCAAACCAATACCATATAGTATGTCTGGTCTTATACATATCAAATATCTCAAGCTTCCTATCAAGCTTTTGTAGAGTGTAGGATCAATCACTTTGCCTTCATCATTCTTGGATAATTTTATACCACAATCCACCGATGTACTAATAGGATTGCAATCTTCCATCTTGAACCTTTGGAGCACTTCCTTTGCATAGTGCTCCTAGAAAAAAAATTCTATTTTTTAATTAATTCACCTCTAAGCTAAAAAAATAGGACATAAGTCCCATATCAGTCATTTCGAACTCCTTCGCCATTGCTTGCTTGAATTCTTTGATCAATTGTGTTGAATTGCCTGTGAAGATAAGATCATCAACATACAATGAGACAAGCAATATGTTCCCACCCTTCCTTTTGACATAGAAAGCTTGTTCATTAGGATATTGAACAAAATCATTAGACTTGAAATATGTATCAATTCTTGAGTTTCAAGCTCCAGGTGCTTGCTTCAAATCATAGAGCGCCTTTTTTAATTTCAACACTTTGTCTTCTTGTCCACTTTTGATATAACCTTTGGATTGCTCAATGTACACTTCTTCATTCAAGTAGCCATTTAAAAAGGTTGATTTAACATCAAGTTAAAAAAAATTTTATTTATTTTGAGCTGCCAAAGAAATCACCAAGTGAACGGTCTCCATTCAAGCAACGGAAGCAAAGACCTCCTCGTAGTCAATCTTGGCCTTTTGCTTGTAGCCTTTAGCCACAAGTTATTCTTTGTATTTCTCCACTTCACCTTATGCATTCTTCTTGACTTTGTAAACCCATTTTACTTCCAATTGATTCAAGCCCTCTTGGTAGACAAGTGAGCTCCCATGTCTCATTCTTCTCTATGACTTTTATCACTTCATTCATGGTTTTCCTCCACTTTTCATCTTTGATAACTTCTTCAAAAGAAATTATTTCTTCATTAGCAAAAAGACAGATAAGATTTAGGAGAGTTATCATCTCATATAAATCTCGAATGCTCCTTATCTTTAGTGGTGTTAAACCATCTTCATCCAATGAAGTAAGAGATGAAGGTGGTGTTGGCTCTCTAGTTTGCTCCTTGATTTGCTCTTCATCTTGTATCATCACCATCTTAGTGCTCCAATTCCAAACACCATCTTCTTGAAACTCCACATCTCGACTTACAATGACTTTTTTCTTCTTTGGTTCATCGAGCTTGTAAGCTTTAGATCTTGCATCATAGTCGATGAAGATGCATGGCAAGCTTTTGTCATCTAACTTGCCTCTCCTTTGATTTAGAATATATGCATATGCTATGCACCCAAATACCTTCAAATGAGAGATAACAGGCTTGTAACCACTCCATGCCTCTTATGGTGTTACCTCTTTCAAATTCTTTGTAGAACATCTATTAAGTAGACCACACAATTT
This sequence comes from Cocos nucifera, assembly GCA_006176705.1. Taxonomy (NCBI): domain Eukaryota; kingdom Viridiplantae; phylum Streptophyta; class Magnoliopsida; order Arecales; family Arecaceae; genus Cocos; species Cocos nucifera. The sequence continues at coordinate 717,974 of QRFJ01001184.1, forward strand.
ACGGCCTCATCTCAAAACTCCTTCGGCATCTTCCTTGTTTTAAGCATGCTTCGAACCATATTAAGTATAGTCCGATTTTTTCTTTCCACGATACCATTTTGTTGAGGTGAGTATGGTGCGGTCAAGGAACTCTAAATTCCATGAGATTTGCAAAAAGCTTCAAACTCCTTTGATGTAAATTCTCCTCCACAATCCGACCACAACGCCTTCATGGTATAGCCACTTTGATTCTCCACCAAAGCTTTAAACCCCTTGAAAGCTTGAAATGCTTCTGACTTCTCTTTTAAGAGATACACCCATGTTTTTCTACTAAAATCATCTATAAAAGTTAGAAAATAATGATGACCTCCAAATGAGCTTGGAGTGATCGGTCCGCAAATATCGGTGTGGATAAGTTGAAGTGGTATTTTTGCTTTATTATAAAACTTCTTTGAAAAGCTCCTCCTTGGGTGTTTGCCAAGAACACACCCCTCACATATATTATTAAAGGCATCAATATAGGGCAGCCCCTTCACCATTCTATTACTTGAAAGAAGCTTTAGAGCACTGAAGTTTACATGTTCAAACTACAAATGCAAAAGTATAGTCCGATTTTTTCTTTCCACGATACCATTTTGTTGAGGTGAGTATGGTGCAGTCAAGAAACTCTAAATTTCATGAGATTTATAAAAAGCTTCAAATGATCCGACTACAACGCCTTGATGGTATAGCCACTTTGATTCTCCACCAAAGCTTTAAACCCCTTGAAAGCTTGAAATGCTTCTGACTTCTCCTTTAAGAGATACACCTATATTTTTCTACTAAAATCATCTATAAAAGTTAGAAAATAACGATGACCTCCAAATGAGCTTGGAGTGATCGGTCTGCAAATATCGGTGTGGATAAGTTGAAGTGGTATTTTTGCTTTGTTATAAGACTCCTTTGGAAAGCTCCTCCTTGGGTGTTTGCCAAGAACACACCCCTCACATATATTATTAGGGGCATCAATATAGGGCAGCCCCTTCACCATTCTATTACTTGAAAGAAGCTTTAGAGCACCAAAGTTTACATGTCCAAACTGCAAATGCCAAAGCCAAGAAACATCCTTCATACATGCACTTAGATATTTAGCAATAACATGATTTATGTTTAACATAAACATGCAGTTATTTGACATAGGAACATGAGCAATCAATTTTTTTTATTTTCTTAGGTAGAAACTTCCTTCCTTCAATTGCATATCAAATCCTCTCTCCAAGAGTTGCCCAACACTAAGAATGTTGATTTTTATATCAGGCACATAATAGATATTGAAAATGAACTGTTGGCTTCTATCTTTCAGTTGAATAAGTATCTTACCGACGCCCTTCACCTTTATCTTGAAAGCATCTCCAAATGAGACATGGCCATTTATCGATTCATCAAGCTTCATGAAGATTTCTTTGTGCTCCGATATGTAGTTACTTGCATCAGAGTCCAAGTACCACATATTTTGATTGATAGGTTCTCCTCCTTTTCGTGCTAGTAGAAGCACGTCATCTCCATCATCTTCCTTCTTGGCATAATTGGCTTTCTCATGAATTGATTAGATTGATTAGAATAGCACTCAAAAGAGTAATGCGCAAACTTATTGCAATTGTAACATTGAACTTGATCCTTGTCATACCTTCGACCTCTACCTCTTTGTCCTCCTCTTTTATGATTTTGGTTGCTTTCCTCAATATTATTGTGGTCACCACAGCCTCTACCACGATCATAGGCTCCACCTCGACCTCTACCATGACCATGTTCTCGGCCATGATCGTGACTTCTTTGGCTACTTTTGCTTCTTGACTCCTTGTCATTAATGGAGAGTTTGCTTTATAAAACTTGCACTAATGGTTCTTGTTTTCTCTTTAGTATTTTTTGCTTATGGGTTTGAAGCGAATTCATAAGCTCATCTACCGTCATGATGTCCAAGTCTTTGGACTCTTTAATGGCCACCACAACATCATCAAATTTATGGTCTAAAGATGGTAAGATTTTCTCCACGATCCAATTGTCATCAAGTGTCTCGTCGTTCCTCCTCAATTAGTTCACAATGGTTAACACTCTTGTAAAATAGTCTGACACAACTTCAGACTCCTTCATTTGCAAAGCTTCGAACTTGCCTCTCAATATTTGGAGACGAACCTTCTTTACTTTTTCTATACCTTTGTAAGAATTTTGTAAAATCTCCCATGTTTCCTTGGAGTTGGTAGCACTAACAACCTTCTCAAATGCGGCCTCATCTAGGTCTTGGTAGATTAAAAAGAGTCTTTTTATCCTTCTTCTGAAGCTCTATGATTGTTGTCCTTTGGTTTACTGGGATATTATTCTCATCTTGGGGCTCAGCATATCCCTTCTCTACTATCTCTCAGATATCTTGGAAGCCAAGTGTTGTTCAAGAATTGATTTTGATGATTACAAAGCATTTGAGGAGATTACTAATGAATTTGGCTTGAAAAAAGACTTTTTGTATTTTAAGAGCAAAATCATAATTTTATCAAGTTTTAATATGAGAGCCTCAAGAATAAGTATAGAAGATTTTTAATCTTTTGGAGGCAGTCCTATGATTTTTGGATGCTTCTGTTGGGAGAAAATCAAGTTTGAAGTGAAAGGGTTGACCCTTAGGTCGTTCCCTGCTGAAAAAGGCTATTTGGCACGCTATCTCTATGCCAAGGATCGATCTTAGGGTCGACTTCTACTATTCTGAAGGCTAAAAATATAGAACGATTATTTTTCTGAATTTTATCTCAGAGGTCAACCTCAAGGTTGACCCCTGTGCCATGAGTCGACCTATGAGTCGACCCCTGCAATAAATTTTTTTTTGCAATGACTATTTTTTTCTTATTTTGGTAAGTTTTAATGGTTTCTTTAATATCTCCAACGGCTACAAATCTTACCCAGGATTCTCTTCTCCACTTATTAAAGATTTAAAAGGCTTTAAATAGAAAAAAACACAAGAGATTGGTGTGATTCAATTTAAGCCCTAAGCAAAAATCATCTTCAAGCAAAGAAGCTTTTGTTTCAAGTTTACCTATCTCTCAAGAGCTCTCTCAAATCTCCAACAACCTTAAGAAAAATTAGAGAAGCTTCCTCCACTATTGTGAAAAGCATTTTTAAGATTTTATTTGCTCACAAAAAAAGCTAAACTTGTATTTGATTATCATTAAATCTTTTACTCTACTTTACTATTTTGATTCAAGTTTTGGGAGGGTTCCAAAACTTGGGAAGATTAATCCTAACCTTGAATAAGATTGTATTGGATTGGTTTGTACCTAGAAAATAAGTATTCTAGCTTGAGATAGTTAGAGTTGGAGGTTTTCAACGTTGTATTCAGTTTTGAATACGGTTAGTGGATTTTTAATTCTCAAGTTGGAGCTTGGAGAGTGGATGTAGGTATAAGAAAAGCAACGAACCACTATAAATTTTGTTTGTTTATGGTATACTTGCTATCTTTCTTTTCTTAGTTTGTTAAATTCATGCTTTCTAATCTTTTATATTTTTTTCTAATCTAAATTGCTTCACACGTGTTTTGCATATCATCATTCAATTTTGATACCTTTAATTTAGCTTTAAAATTTTAAAAATCTAATTCACCCCCTCTCTTGGGTTGCATAGCTGGACAACAAGTGGTATCAGAGTCCGATGCTCTAGTCCTACTTTGATTTAACCATCAAAAAGCCAAAGATCTATGGCAACCAAAGTTAGTATTTCTCTAGCTGAGGGGTAGTCCATAAACCGACCTCCATTTTTTGATAGGATAAACTAAACCTATTGGAAAGCTCAGATGAGAATTTTCATACAAGCACTTGATTATGATATATGGAGTATCATAGTTAATGGACCACATACTCCCACTAAGATAATTAATGGTGAGGAATCAATCAAATCCGAAAAGGAATGGGATAAAATTGATAAAAAAATGGCTTAACTCAATGCAAAAGTCATGAATGTTTTATATTGTGCTCTAGATGCTAATGAATTTAATTATATTTTAACATGCATGTCGGCTAAAATAATATGGGATAGATTAGAAGTAACTCATGAAGGCACTAATCAAGTTAAGAAGTCAAAAATTAACATGCTTGTGCACAAATATGAACTTTTCAAAATAAAGCATGATGAGTCAATAACTATAATATTTACTAGATTTATGGATATTATAAATGATCTTAAAAGTTTTGGCAAGTTTTATTCTAATAGTGACCTTATGAGAAAGAGGCTACCTACCAAAGAGAAGCATAGCAAGAAAAAGGATAGGGAGCAGCTCCTTATTTGCTATGAATGTAAGAAGCTGGAGCACTTTAGGTCTGAATGTTCTCAACTTAAAAAGATTTCTAAGAAATACAAGAAAAAAGCTATGGTAGCAATATGGAGTGATAGTAACGACTCAAGCTCCGAAGAGAAAGAAGTTCATGAACAAGCCAACCTGTGCCTTATGGCACGTGAGAATAAGGTGTGTCTTGCATCCAAAGGAGAAAATCGAAGATGATATCTTGACAGCGGATGCTCAAGATACATAATTGGTGATGAGTTCCAATTTATCATGCTTGATGCTAAAAATAAAGAGATGGTCACATTTGGAGACAATGGCAAAGAAAAGATCATTGGTATAGGTAATGTCGGTATCACTCCCTCTAAGTATATTGAAAATATTTTATTAGTAGATGGTTTAAAACATAATTTCTTAAGTATTAGTCAACTTTGTTATAAGGGTTACAAAGTTGTTTTTGAATCTTCATTGTGCATTGTAACTAGTCCCAATGATGATGGCATTAAGTTAGTTGGTCGTAGGCATGGTAATATTTATATGATAGATTTGAATGATCTTTTTATGATAAACATGCAATGTCTAGTAGCTATGAATGCCAAAATTAATGAGACTAGTTGGCTTTGGCATCATAGGCTTGCACACATTAGTATGCATTCACTTTCAAAGCTTATCAAAAAAAAATTAATTATCGATTTACCAAAATTGAACTTTGAAAAAGAAAAAATTTATAATGCATGCCAACTAGGTAAACAAACAAGAGTTTCATTCAAATCTAAGAACATTGTTTCAACTTCTAGGCCATTAAAATTTTTGTACATAGATTTATTTGGTCCTACAAGAATAGCAAGCTTAGGTAAAAAATGTTATGATTTTATAATTATCAATGACTACTCACGTTTTACATGAATTTTCTTTTTAGCACACAAAGATGAAACTTTTCATATTTTCATAAAGTTTTATCAAAAAATTATAAATAAAAAGGATTTTCAATTTAAAGCATTCGAAGTGATTATGAAATTAAATTTGAAAATCAAGATTTTAAAAAAATTTATGATAAAAAAAAATTAGCCATAATTTTTCAGCACCTAGGACACCCCAACAAAATGTAGTAGAAAGAAAAAATAGAACTCTAAAAGAAATGGCCCATACTATGCTTTGTGAAAGCAACCTTCCAAGATACTTTTGGGTGGAAGTAATTAATACAGCATATTACATCTTAAACCATGCCCTAATCAAACCAATTTTAAAGAAAACATCTTATAAGCTTTGGAAAGGAAGAAAATCTAACATTGCATATTTTCATATTTTTGGTTGTCGATGTTTTATTTTGAATAATGATAAAGAAAAATTAGATAAATTTGATGCAAAATTCGATGAATCTATTTTTTTTGGTTACTCTTCTTCTAGTAAAATTTTTAAAGTTTTTAACAAAAGAATCTTAGTAGTAGAGGAGTCAATACATATTATTTTTTATGAGACTAATGATCTTTCATTAAGAAAGAGTGAGGGTATTGATGATGCAGATCCTCTTATAGAAGGATTGAAGGAGATCATCCTAAAGAATTCAATAATTCAAAATGAAGAGAATCATGAAGACAAGCAAAAAATTGAGAGTGAAGGACAACAAGAACAACCTCAAGGTACTAATGATCTTTCAAAAGAATGGAGGTATATTCACAATCATCCCAAAGAACTAATTATTGATGATCCTACACATGGGGTAAAAACTCGCTCTTCGCTTAGAGATTCATACAATCATTTTACATTTGTTTCTCATTTTGAACCCAAAACCATTGTTGAAGCTAAAAAAGATTATAATTGGATAAATGCAATGCAAGAGGAACTTAATCAATTCGAAAGAAATAATGTATGGACCTTAGTATCAAAACCTAAAAATTATCCAATAATTGGTACAAAATAGATGTATAGAAATAAATTGGATGAAAATAAAAATATAATTAGAAATAAAGCAAGATTAGTTATAAAGGGTTATAATCAAGAAGAAAAAATTGATTTTTATGAAATCTTCGCACCTATTGCTAGACTAGAAGCAATTAGACTTTTACTCACTTATGCATGTTTTATGAATTTGAAGCTATTTCAAATGAATGTTAAAAGTATTTTTCTAAATGGATATATTATCGAAGAAGTTTATGTAGAACAATCTCTCCATTTTAAAAATCATGCTCTTCTAAATTATGTTTTTAGATTAAATAAAGTATTATATGATTTAAAACAAGCACCTAGGACTTGGTATGAAAGACTAAGTAAATTATTGCTTAATAATGAATTTTTAAGAGAAAATATAGATATAATCTTTTTCATTAAAAGAGATCATGATGATATCTTAGTAATACAAATATATGTTGATAATATTATATTTGAATCTACTAATAAAACTTTATGTCAAAATTTTGCTAAGCTCATGCAGGAGGAGTTCGAGATGAGCATGATGGGTGAACTAATATTCTTCCTCGGACTTTAAATCAAATAAATAAAAGAAGGGATCTCCATCACTCAAAGCAAGTACATAAGAAAACTACTCAAGAGATTTAGGATGGAGAGCTCCAAAGGAATTGGTACCCCCATAAGTCCATCATGTAAGCTTGATAAGGATGAAGGAGGTAAAAGTGTTGATCAAAATTTATAGAGGCATATTGATTCTTTATTATATTTAACTGCTAGTAGATCAGATATCATATTTAGTATTTGTTTATGTGCACGATTTCAATCTAATCCAAAAGAATCATATTTAAATATTGTAAAAAGAATACTTAATACCTAAAAGGAACTCAATCCATAGGTTTATGGTATTTTAAGAATTTATCAATCGATTTAATTGGATATTCAGATGCAGACTTTGCTGGATATAAATTAGACAGTATAAGTACTAGTGAAACTTGCTAATTTTTAGGAGTTAACTTAATCTCTTGGTTTAGCAAGAAGCAAAATTCGGTAGCATTGTCTACGGCCAAGGTTGAATACATTACAGTCGAAAGTTGCTGTGCATAAATCTTATGGATTAAGCAACAACTTGAGAACTTTGGCATCAAATTAAATAAAACTCTCATAAGATGTGATAATACTAGTGCTATAAATCTAACTAAGTATTGGTGCAGAAATTGATCATCGCCAGAGGTCGCTGGAGTCGAGGCCGCTGAGGTCGCCGTCGGGGACCTGCAAAATAGAGTCCTGTCCGGAGCCAATGGGGGTGGCTCCGGTAGGACCCTCCGATGCTCAAGTCAGCTTTGGCCAACAGGAATGGAGTGCTCGGGAATGAGTTCCGGAGCTTAGAGAAGAAGAGAAAAGCTTAGAGATCAGGAAGATTAGAGTTAGCGTATTTGGAGGAGGGCCCCTTTTATAGCGGAGCTTGATGGTGATGGCTGCAGCAGCATGCTGGCGGGCCGCTCGAGGTTCGACGGAGTCAGTTTCTCGGGGAGGTGCCGTATGCGATAGGGTTGGTGGTGACAGCTGCAGCCGCATGCTGGCGGGTCGCTCGAGGTTCGACGGAGTCAATCTCTCGGGGAGGTGCCGTATGCGGTGGAATTGGTAGTGACAGCTATACTAGCAAATCGTGGGCCGCATGGGGCTGGTTACGGAGAGAGTGGCATCGTCAGTAGTGGCGGCCATACCGTCCAGTCTCGTTGTTCATCCATAGGAGTTCGGATTTATAGGAAAGTTCGGCCGAAGGAAAAGCTTGGGAGCAGCTCGACCGTAGCGGAGTTCGGAGGAGCTCGGTCGGCTGAGGGGACGGCTCAGGGGGGTTGACTGTAGAGAAGTTCGGAGGAGCTCGGCTATAGAGAAGTTTGGAGGAGCTCGGTTGGCTGAAGGGAGGGCCGCTTGGAGAGTTCGGTCGAGGGGACGACCGCTGAGGAGTTCGGGCGTCGGAGGATTCCGTTAAAGCTCGGCCGTTCGGAGTCCAAGGAGCTCGGCCGCTAAGCAGTTTGGCCATCTAAACGGGTTCGTAGAAGCTCGGACGCTAGGAGTTCGAGGAGCTCGATCGCTAAGCAGTTCGGTCGGCTGAACGGGTTCGAAGAAGCTCGGACGTCGGGGGTTCGGCTGAAGCCCATCTGCTGAAGCTCTCCTGCGGCTACTGGTTGCATTAGGCTGAGCATCGAGCTAGACTTCGGTGGGAGCGGGATTTATCCCCAACACTAGCCCCCCCACTCCCGAGTTCGAAAATCAAAGGAAGGGAGTGCAGAAAAGGCGACTTCCGAAGTCTTCCTCTGAGCTCTGAGCTGACCTAGATCGAAGCTTGGAGGAGATCTCATCTTCAGCTGAGGTTAAGGGGGGCTTCGTCCACTGCGATCGAAGTCGGAGGTTGCGCTCCTCAGGGGCGACATTGTCTCCTACAGCCGAGGTTATCACGGTTGCTTGGGAGAGATCTTATCTCTGGCCCAAGTGGTTGCTCGGAAGAGATCTCATCTCTGATCGAGATTGCTTTTCGGAAGAGATCTTATCTCTGGCCGAACTGCTCGGGAGAGATCTTATCTCTAGCCGAGGTGGTTGCTCAGGAGAGATCTCATCTCTGGCCGAGATTGCTTTTCGGGAGAGATCTTATCTCTAGCCGAGGTTGCTTTTTGAAAGAGATCTTATCTCTGGCCGAACTACTCGGGAGAGATCTTATCTCTAGCCGAGGTGGTTGCTCAGAAGAGATTTCATCTCTGATCGAGGTTGCTTTTTGTAAGAGATCTTATCTCTGGCCGAACTGCTCGGAAGAGATCTTATCTCTAGCCGAGGTGGTTGCTCGGGAGAGATCTTCATCTTTGGCCGAGGTTGCTTTTTGAGAGAGATCTTATCTCTAGCCGAGGTTGTCTTTCTCGGAGAGATCTCGAGAGATTATCTGGCTGAGGTGCTTTTCGGAGAGATCTTATCTCTAGTCGAGAGCTTTGGGAGAGATCTTATCTCTGGCCGAACTGCTCGAAAGAGATCTTATCTCTAGCCGAGGTGGTTGCTCGGGAGAGATCTCATCTCTGGCCGAGGTTGCTTTTCGGAAGAGATCTTATCTCTGGCCGAACTGCACTTTGACCTGTTTGTGTTAGGACGAGGTCTTCCTTCTTAACACGGCGACTGTTAACGACTTCTTTCCCTATCATTACATAGTTTTGGCGCCGAAAAATAATACACTATTGAAAGGGAAGAACTTCATTGAAAGAAAGTTACTAGCAATGTTTTCCCAAATTCTTTGTGATTCAGGGTCGTAATAGCGCTGTTCCTTCGCGCTTCTTCATGCGGACGACCTTTTCTACCTCATGCTGGCTTCCTCACTTTGAAGCATGCTTCTCTTGGCTTCCACGCTGGGTCCTGGGGTAACATTGACGACGTCGTGAGGCGGCCGACCTTATCGTTCCTTGTTACGACAGCGCCCTTCGCCGATCTTCAGGCTCGCATCGAATGAATTTACCTAGCCGCCCCTTTCTAACGAGCTCCTCAATTTTGTCTCGGAGTTGGATGCACTCCTCAGTGTCGTGGCTGTGGTCGTGATGGTAGAGGCAGTACTTGCTTCGGTTATGCTTGTTTGAGGGAGACCGTAACCCTTCTGATCTTGGCAGTTGGTTCTTAACTTCGGTGAAGATCTGAGTTTGAGGAGCGTTGAGGGGGGCATAGTCGCGGAATCTTTTGGGAGGAGGGCTTCTTCGTGCTTCTCTGTAAGCTCGAGGAGTTCAGACCCGCCTGCTACCGGAGGGAGTCCATGAGCGCGGTCGAACTTCATTCGGCTCCCCATTGCCTGCCAGCCGCTCTCTTAAGGCTTCTTCGTCCTTCGACTTGAAGGCTTCTTCCGTACGGGCATATCTCTCGGTCCGAACCAGCAGATCGGCGAAGTTCCTAGGGTACCTTTTTTTCAGAGAGAACAGTAAGTTATTTTTTTGAAGATCGCCCTTAAGGGTGGCCATGGTAACTGATTGATCCACGTTTCGGACTTCCAGTGCGACAGTGTTAAATCGGATGACGTAGGCTCGGATGGGTTCCCCCTCCTTCTGCTTAATGGCCATCAAGGAATTCGAATCTCGGCGCGGCCGCCTACTACTCACAAAGTGGGCCGCAAACTATTGACTCATCTGGTCAAATGATAAGATGGTACTCGGCTTGAGCATCGAGTACCAGTTTCTGGCAGCTCCTTTCAGGGTAGAGGGGAAAGCCCGGCATAATATAGCATCTGGCGCGCTGTGGAGCAGCATCGTCGTTCGAAAGGCTTCCAAGTGATCGACCAGATCGGTGGTCCCATCGTAGCTGTCGAACTGTGGGAGCTTAAAGTTCGGCGGGACCAGTTCCTACATGATTTTCTGCAAAAATGGGGGGTCAGTGCAAACATCATTGCCACGTGAGGGGGGAGTGTGACGAAGTTCTTTGATTCGCCGGCTCATTTCTAAGAGCCTTTGATCCAGGAGATCTTCACGGTTTCTGATCTCCAAGGCTTTCTGGTGGAATGGGCGCGAGGCTTCACCCTTGGCCGATCCATGATCCGAACAAGGGCTCTCCCTCCTCTGTCTCTTCAATCCGGGGATCGGAGGTCGGGCTGTCCAAGTCGGTCGCTCTTGGATCGGATCACTCGGCTTCGGAGAGTCCCACGCCAGTTGGGCTGGCACTGGGGCTTGCTGGTGCATGGCCTGCACCGCCTGCACTACCTCCGTGAGATCATGAACCTGCTTGACGAGCGGGTTGAACTGCTCCACGTCCACCGTGGCTACAGAGTGACCCTGGGTCGTCGGGGCTGGAGCAGGAGCGGTCGGATTCGGACGGGATCGGACCGCGGAGGCCGCCGACCGTCGAGTCGAGGCTATCCTGGGGGGCATCTTTTTTTTTTTTTGAAAAGAGGAAGAAGAGAAATCTTTGGAGTGGAAAGGGGGAAAACGTTGTCGAGCACTCCTTTAAGAATGAGGGGACTTCGGCTTTCTCTTAACTTTAAGAGAGAAGGCCCTTCCTCTAGCGCCAATCTATTGGTGCAGAAACTGATCGTCGCTGGAGGTCACTGGAGTTGAGGTCGCTGAGGTCACCGTCGGGGACCTGTAAAATAGAGTCCCGTCCGGAGCCGGTGGGGGTGGCTCCGGCAGGACCCTCCGACGCTCAAGTCAGCTCTGACCAACAGGAATGGAGTGCTCGGGAATGAGTTCCGAAGCTTAGAGAAGAAGAGGAGAGCTTAGAGATCAGGAAGATTAGAGTCAGCGTATCTGGAGGAGGGCCCCTTTTATAGCGGAGCTTGATGGTGATGGCTGCAGCCGCGTGCTGGCGGGCTGCTCAAGGTTCGGCGGAGTCAGTTTCTCGGGGAGGTGCCGTATGCGACAGGGTTGGTGGTGACAGCTGCAGCCGCATGCTGGCGGATCACTCGAGGTTCGGCGGAGTCAGTCTCTCGAGGAGGTGCCGTATGCGGTGGGGTTGGTGGTGACAGCTATACTGGCAAGTCGTGGGCTGCATGGGGCTGGTTACGGAGAGAGTGGCATCGTCAGTAGTGGCGGCCATACCGTCCAGTCTCGTTGTTCATCCATAGGAGTTCGGACTTGTAGGAGAGTTTGGCTGAAGGAAAAGTTTGGGAGCAGCTCGGCCGTAGCGGAGTTCAGAGGAGCTCGACTGGCTGAGGGGACGGCTCGGGGGAGTTCGGCTGTAGAGAAGTTCGGAGGAGCTCGGCCGGCTGAAGGGAGGACCGCTTGGGGAGTTCGACCGAGGGGAGGACCGCTGAGGAGTTCGGGCGTCGTGGGATTTCGTTAAAGCTCGATTGCTCGGAGTCCAAGGAGCTCGGCCGCTAAGCAGTTTGGCCGTCTGAACGGGTTCGTAGAAGCTCGGACGCTAGGAGTTCGAGGAGCTCGACCGCTAAGCAGTTCGGCCGGCTGAACGTGTTGGAAGAAGCTCGAATGTCGGAGGTTTGGCTGAAGCCCGTTTGCTGAAGCTCTCCTGTGGCTACTGATTGCATTAGGCTGAGCGTCGAGCTAGACTTCGGTAGGAGCAGGATTTATCCCCAACACTAAGAATCCAATCCAATACTCTAGGTCAAAACATATTAAAATAAGACATTATTTCATAAAAGAGTATATTCAAAATAATGACATAATTCTTGATTATGTTTATCCTAAAAATTAATTAGCTGATAATTTTTACTAAGGCCTCAAGTGAAGATAAATTTTATGAGATTAGAAGAGAATTAGGAAATTCTTGATCCTCCTGGCCCTAAACATCTTTATGATTTCAAGCTTAAATCTATCAAAAATAATATTAATATTTATCTTGAGCCTATATCTCAAATTTTTTATTTCAAAAAGCTTAAATCTAATCTTTTTTGATCATTCTCATGAATGAAATTTCAATCCTTAAAATCTTATATCTTTTCAAAATTTTTCCATCTTTCTTTTCAAATTTTTTGGTGCCATGGGTTGACCTAGAGGGCAACTCATTAGCATTTTGGTCTTTGTTGCACTTAACCCATTGGGCGGCTTCTTATTTGGGTTTTCTTTTGGTCGAAAAGGATAACCTCACCATCTTTTCTTATTTTCTTTTGTTCAATCGAATAAAAGCTCTCTCCCTCTCAACTTTCTCAATCGATCAAATCTCTAAAAATCTCCTTTTCTACTTAAACCCCTTCTCAAAATTTTTTCTTAAGGAGTCAAATCTCTTCTTATTTTCTTTCTATTTGGACGGTTTGAAGAATCCTAGCAAACCCTTACCCTAAAACCCATCGTCGGCTATCTCCCTTGAAAACTCTTCCTCTCTTCTCAAATCTTTTCATTCCGCTTTCCCTAGACACTCTTGAGTGGGATTAAGTCTTCTATTGGTTGGAATGGCACCCAAGATGAAATTGCCGCAAAGAAAAAAATCGACCTGTTGCTTAGAGGAAGAAGCTCATCGGAAAAGAATAGCACCAGGGCCCTCTCCTGGTCCAACCTCTGCCTCCAGACGATCTTCACAATCTCCTCATATACCAAATAAGGTCACTTTGTTTGATAGAAAGGTTGAACCAGAAAAGAATATTGATTTTAGTTTTTTTGAGAAAGAAAGATTTTCATTTGTGTTAAAAATTAAAAAGCAAGGATGAAATTTCTTTTGTAAGTTGAAAGAAGCTACATATGTAGATTTGGTTAGAGAATTTTATCTAAATTTGGCATACTTCAATGGAATAGTAAAATCTATTGTTAAAGGTACTGAGATTACTCTTGATCCAGTTCACCTAGGGGAAATTCTAAGATTACCATGTGAGGGTTACAAGAAAATAGAACTAACCCATAAAGAAGAAGGACTGAGAGTCATCTTGGGGAGAGAATTTAAAAAAAATTTGAATAAATTAGAGGTCAAGATTCTTTCTATTGAAATGAGAGTATTACACACCATGGTTACCAAGTTATTTATTTCAGGAGTGGCAGGCATGATTTATTATCTAGTAGGGACATATGTATCATGTTTCATGTGATTACAGAGACCCCCTTTAATCTTCCTATTTTGATGATAGAAATGATGAGAGAGATCTTGAATAGGTCTAAGGCACATCTACCCTATGATATGGCCCTCTCATTAGTGTTTAGGAGGTCTGAAGTTAGTTTTGAAAGGAAGCCAATTGCCAAATTATCTCACATCGATACCATCAACCGCCACACACTGCATCGCATGGGTTTTTCAAAGATTGATGGTGGTTGGTCCAAAGATGCTAAGGATGTAGAGAGAGCTGAGGTGGAGGGACCATCTTCACCTCCTCATGATCATAGAGGATCTCCTGACTTTCAGTTTGCATTTGATCATGAGACTGGTCCCTCAGAGTTAGTGAGGAAAGATGCAGATGTAGCACCATTGAGGAGCAGAGACATAGATGTTAGATTTATTGATGACCAAATCAGGAGGATCACTGACTAGTTGATTTAGCCAATTATTGATATCCTATCTTAGAGGATTACAGGTCTTTATCTCAGTAGATAGCCAGTATCACTCAAGAGGAGAGTACTCACTTCATCCCATCTTCTGATTAGTCTATGATTTTACATGTATCTACTATCTTCCAGTTGCTTACTGCTCAGTCTGCACGGCTTGAGGATCTCGATGGATGTGTTTTGAGATTGACAGGCAGAGTTTTAGATTTACAGAGGTAGGTTTTGGATCTGGCTCATCTCTAGATGAAAGAGGATATTTCAGAAATATCAGATCTTACTGCTGAGGCAGCCAGACTTTAAGATATTCTGGAGGATGGTTTTGACTTCTTGAGGAGAGAGTTCAGAGACTCCAGTGATACTCTATCTACACAGATTAATGCCCTCACTCAGTTTATATCGAGAGCACTGGATCATTTAGATACTATCAGGATTGCTCTTCTTGCTTAGCCCACTTCCTCTTAGCCTCCTGAGTCGTCTCATCCAGCTGCTTGAGCCCGCACCTACACCCATGGTCGAGGCAGACGTGGTCGATAATGTGCTCCTAGATTTGACCCTATCACACCCCATCACATCTCTGATTCCTCATCTGATTCAGATGCTTTCAGTCATGATCTCTACTAGATTTTATTTAGTCATCTTTGTATTAGGTTATGATCTAGTATCTCTTAGTTATTTCTATGAATTGTTGATCAAGTCATAGTTGGTTATATTTTTTTTGGATCAAACTTATGGCATTGGTACTATTGGCTATTTGGGTCATGGATAGTTGTATCCATGAATTTTGTCTGTTTTAATGGCTTAATTCTCATGAATACTTTAGATACCTTTATATTTTATATGTTTAGCACTTATATATTTTGATGACTTGATATTATGATAATCATTTGGATGAAAATATGTGATGATGTCATTTGAATGATGTGAAATGAAATCTTTGTGAATTGGCTAAATTTCATTATGATTATTATGGTGTAAATTGAAAGTTTTGTTATAAATTTTTGTTCTAACAGAAAAACATATGGAATAACTTAAGAAAAAAGCTTTTTATTTTTGAATTTTAAAATTTTTTAAGATCTTATTTGATGATGTCAAAAAGGAGGAGTAGAGTAAATAAAATTGGGCTATAAGCAAAATTGAAGTAAAATTGATAAAAAAAATAAAATAGAAGTAAAATTGATAAAAGGAATAAGTAATTTAAATACTTTTGTAAATCATTTAAATGCCTGACTATAAATAATCATTAAACTGCTCTTGATGCCATATTGATCAAATAATTGAATATAATATCCTAGTATGTGATGTAGCATGTTCCTTCAAAATTTTTGAAAATCAATACTTCTACATGCTTTATTTTTGCTTGTGCTCAAATATTTTATCATCATCAAAAAGAAGGGGATTGTTGCTTGAAGAATTAATTTTGATGATTACAAAGCATTTGAGGGGGTTACTAATGAATTTGGCTTGCAAAAAGACTTTTTGCATTTCAGAGATAAAATCATAATTTTATCAAATTTTGATTTGAGAGCCTCAAGAGTAAGTATAAAAAATTTCTAATCCTTTGGAGGCAGTTCCATGATTTTTGAATGCTTATTTTGGAAGAAAATCAAGTTTGAAGCGAAAGGATTGACCCTTAGGTCGTTCCCTGCTGAAAAGGGCTGTCTCTGTGCCAAGGGTCGACCCAGGTTGACCTCTGCTGTTCCGAAGGCTAAAAATATAGAATGACTATTTTTTTATATTTTATCTCAGAGGTTGACCTCGAGATCGACCCCTATGCCATGAGTCGACCCATGGGTCAACCCCTGTTCCATGAGTTGACCCATGAGTCGACCCTTGCAATGAAAATTTTTCTGCAACGATTATTTTTTCTTATTTTGACAGATTTTAATGGTTTCTTTAATGTCTCCAACGGCTATAAATCTTGCCTAGGATTTTCTCCTCTATCTATTAAAGATTTAAAAGGCTTTAAATAGAAAAAAACATAAGAGATTGGTGTGATTCAATTTAAGCTCTAAGTAAAAATCATCTTCAAGCAAAAAAACCTTCGTTTCAAATTCGCCTACCTCTTAAGAGCTCTTTCAAATCTTTAACAACCTTGAGAAAAATCAGAGAAGCTTCCTTCACTATTGTGAAAAACATTCTTAAGATTTTATTTGCTTGCAAAGGGAGCTAAACTTTTATTTGATTGTCATTAAATCTTTTACTCTGCTTTACTGTTTTGATTCAAATTTTGAGGGGATTCTAAAACTTGGGAAGGTTGATCCTAACCTTGAATAGAATTGTATTGGATTGGCTTGTACCCAAAAAATAAGTATTCTAGCTTGGGATAGCTAGGGTTGGAAGTTTCCAATGTTGTATTTAGTTTTGAATATGGTTAGTGAATTTTTAATTTTCAAGTAGGAGCTTGAAAAGTGGATGTACGTGCAAGAAAAGTACCGAACCACTATAAATCTTGCTTATTTGTGATATTCTTGTTATCTTTCTTTCCTTAGTTTATTAAATTCTTGCTCTCTAATCTTTTATATTTTTCTCTAACCTAAATCGCTTTACACATACGTCTTGCATATCATCATTCAATCTTGATATCTTTAATTTAGCTTCAAAATTTTAAAAATTCAATTCACCCTTCCTTTTGGGTTGCATAGCTGGGCAACACCAAGTAATGCCTTCATTTGAATACTCTAATTTTCAAAGTTGTTGCCAAGACGAGGAATGGGAAACGCTCCAGTAGCCATGATCAGGCTCTGATACTACTTTGTTAGGATGGATAGAGAAGGAAAAGAGTATGATAGTCTTTCTCACTAAGGAATGAAGAGAGGAGTGAGCTCTTTAGAAGAAGAGAACTTTATCTTATATACTTTCAACTCACTTGATACAAAATGGCTAAAATACATCCCCTTATATAGAGAATGAAACAATTCTTTAACTATCCTCTACATAAAATACCAAGTGTCATATTTATGAATGATACTTTGGTTTCATACATGGAGAAAAATTCTAAGCACATTTCATAGAAAACACTAAAAGCCATTGCTAATAACAAGATAATATTAATTTAGTTTACTAATTTTAATATCTTCTCTTGAAATAATATCTCTTGGGAATACCAAAAGCTTCTTTGACCATCAAATAGTATATCTTAATTCCATGCACAATTAAGTTTCTTCATTTTCGACACTTTTCTTACCTATAGTCTGCCCTCCTGCATTTAGCTATATATGGTTCCCTCTACTTCTCGGTTGGTTAATTTTTGTGAGGTTTTCCAAAAAAAACTAATTATCATGTTAGAACTAAACTGAATCATTACAACCAATATTGGTAAACCATCCGAAGCTAGCTTATTAAACTTTGAGATATTGTTTTTGTGCAGCTTTGTCTTGAAGAAGAAAAGTCAATTTTACCAAAGAAGAGCAAGGTTCTCCACTGTCTTTCATTTTAACATGCAAGACCATCCATTCAAAGAATTACGCTATAAAAAAATAGTTGATATAGATAATAAAGGGCTCTAAAGTCGATCTTTCCCATGAAAATGATGAAATAATCCATTAGATGAGAATGCAGCAAAATAGTTTCCCTCAGTGTATCATAAAATTAAGTACTGGAAAGAGTTCTTTGCGACAAAGAATTGAAAGCACCACATTCTTTTGATGGGCGAATTATATGCTATCCAAGAGCAAAGATCATCCGAGATTATCTGGCATGGAAGCAAGCTAATGCCACATAAATATTGAAGCCTCCTCATTCCAAGAACTTGAAAAGCATGGCACATGAATCCATGTCATTATGCATGCATGGATGGATGCATGCTTTACAATTGGAACAATCATCAACATGGTTTTACCATGCAAACAAATACTTGAAAACTCGATGCACTGTATGACAAAACCATAGGGCATCCATTTATAATGGAAATTAGATGATTCCTTTATCGATGGAAATAAAAATTCTAGAGTAATAACTTACAAGTGGAGATCCCCGTTGAGAGGAAGGGTGGAAATCGAAATCGAACGGAAGTTTTTTCAGATTAATCTCTATTATTACATGACCTGCAAGCACAGAACACGAAGGAGAAGCCGCTGGTGGGAGCGCTTCACCATATTAATATAAATAAAAATTTATTTACATGGATGATATAAATTTTAATTTTTTATCAAAATAATATTAAAAAAAATATCATCATAAATAATATTTTTTTAATATAAAATATAATTTATAATGATATTTTTATCCAGCCATGCCTACGTGATCTAAATAGATTGATGAGCCAGTCAAAAAAATAAAAAAATAAAAATATTATTTTAAATGATACTTTTAAAAGCTTTATTTAAAAAGTTGATTTTTTTTTTTTTTAGTTTTTTGTGGTTGGGCTATATGAGGGGCGGACTGGTGGGCAAGGGCCAACCGGAGGTTGGAGGGCCCCGTTGGGGGGAGGGAGTGTGGGTTGGTGTAGGGGTTGGTATGGGTTGATGAGCAGAGAGGCCGAGGTGAGGAGGGGGAGTGTGGGGTGGAGGGGAGGAGGAGCGGCTCTTCTTTTTTTGTTGGACGGAGGGGGAGGTGGCGTGAGCTGTTGGTCCGAGAGGAGCGGTGGGGGTGGGGGTTCGAGGGTGGAGGGGAGGGGCGCCAACGATAAACCCGACCACAGGATGGAGGGCGGGGTGACATGGGTGGAGAGGGCCGATCGGGGGGGTGGTGGGGTACGAGGGTGGAGGTTTCATGGATGGAGGGAGAGTGGGCGGGGGCGCGTTGATCGGTGGAGACCCAACCCCAGCGGGGGCAGGACGTGGGAGAAAGTTTTTTTCCTTCCTTTTCTTTTTTTTTATTTAATTATTTTTTTAGCTGACGAAGGTGGAGGATAATGGAGTTTTTTTCTCTCTTTTTAAAAATACTTAAAAATAAAAAATAAAACTAAAAAATAAATAAAATAATAAAATAAAATATTTAAAAATAATTAATTAGATTTTTAAAATAATGATAAAATATTATTTTTTAAAAAATAAATTTAAAAATATATATTTTAAAATAATAATAAATTATTTTTAAAAAATAATTTAGAAAAAATATTTAAGGTCCGAAGAACTCATTCGGCTCTCAAGCATACTCCTCGATGGAGTTAGAAGGTGCTTATTTTTAAATTATTTTTAAAATTATTTTTTAAATTAATATTTTTTTATTATTTTTATTTTTTTCTTATTTAAAATATTTTTTAAAATTATTATTATTTAAATAATAATGAAAATCTACAGAGGAGGAGTAAGAAACCCAAATAATAATAATAATAATATTTTTTTTAAAAAAAAGAAAAAATAAAATTAATTAAAAAAATATTAGTGTAAAAAATAATTTTGAAGATAATTTAAAAATAAGCGCCTTCCAACTCCGTCGAAGAGTGCGCTCGAGAGCCGGATGAGTTCTCTAGATCTTAAACTTTTTTAAAATTTTTTTAAAAAATAATTTATTATTATTTTTTTAAAAATATATATTTTTTTATTTCATTCTTCTTCTTTTATGGACCTGCGTCGAATACCTACACCTCCCTCCAGCACCACTCATGGCTCTTCCACTTGTGGCTCTACGCCAAACACTCAGACCCTCCACCGGCACAGCCCACGGCTCCTCCACGCTATCCCCACTCCTCAATGCCCATCCATATTTCATTATTTTAAAAATCTAATTAATTATTTTTAAATATTTTATTTAATTTATTTAATTTATTTTTTTATTTTTTATTAATTATTTTTAATTATTTTATTTTTATTTTTTTATTTTAAAAAAAGAAAAGAAAAAAGAAAAGAAAAAAAACCACCTCCGTCAGCCAAAAAATAAATAAATAAATAAAAAGAAAGAAAAAAAAGGAAAAAAAAGTTCCACCCATGCCCTCCTTCCTCTTCCTACAATCGGATTAGGGCTGAGCACGGATCGGATTGGGTCAGGTTAAGAGAAAAATTTAATCTGACCGAATCTAATCAGGTTGAAAAAAATTCAATCCATTGCTAACCGTTTATCATATGTAAACCATTTGAAATCGAAATTAATGGTTTATAGCGAGTTCGGATGGATTATGTCGGTTTGGACTTCAATATTAATCTAATATTGATTTTAAGCATTACAAATCAATACACCATTAAATTTATATAGAAACTAGAATATAATAATTTCATAATATCTATAAGCCAACACATAACATGTCATAATTGCTAATTTTCAATCTCCAAACATCTAAATACTAAAAATACTATATTGGTCGGTCAGGTTTGGTTTCATACGGATTAAAAATGCAGAAATCGAATCCGACCATAATTGCTAGTTTTTATGGGCCATAACTCATTTCAAATTTTTCAACCAATCGAAACCGATATTTATCAGATCGAATTGGATGGGTTTCTTTGGGTTTCGATTTTTTACTCAGCCCTAGATCAGGTCCTCCCCACTGGTCAACATGCCCCCCTTCCCCCTCTGCCCCTGTACCCCCACCCCTCCCCTCCCCCCTCTCCGCTCCCCTCCCCCCCCTCGCCCCTCTCCGCCCACTACCACAATCCCACCTCGTAGCCGAGTCCCCATCGTTGTGTGCCTCCCACAGCCCTCCTACCCCTCCGCCCCCATACCACCCCCCTCCCCCTGACTTCCCTCTTCGCCCACCAGCTCACGCCACCTCCCTTCCCTCCATCCCCAAAAAAAAAGAAGGCACTCCCTCCCTCCTCTCTATCCCACCCCTCCACTCCTGGTACGCCAACCCCCTCTGTCCACTAGCCTACACCGGCCCCCACACCCCCCTCCTCTCAGCGGGATGCCCCCAACCTCCGACCGGCCCTTGTCGACCAGCCCACCCCCCATGTGGCCCAACCATAAAAAATTTAAAAAAAGTAAAAGAAGAAGAAGAAGCAACGTTCTAAATGATGATTTTAAAAGCACTATTTAGAATGATATTTTTATTTTTTATTTTATTATTATTTTTTAGTTGGCTCATCTGTTCATTTGGGCTATGTAGGCATGCTGACTAGGCAAAAATGCCATTGCAAATGGCATTTTATATCGGAAGAAACACTGTCTGCAACATTTTATGCTAGAAAAAACATCGTTTGCAAAAGCATTTTTTTATATTATTTCAATAAAAAAATTAAAACTTACATCATTTATATAAATAATTTTTTTATTTATATTAATATTGTAAAGTACTTTCGTCGGAAGTCTCGGTAATGTGCGGCAGCAGCAAAAAAGAGGAAAGACTGTGGCATAATTCCTCGGCTCTAGGTACATCTAAAAAAATCGATGAAAACAGCGATAATGGCACGCAAAAGGGAGAGAGATTACGACGATGGGCTGAACCATGAAGTGCCTAAAAGAGGAGGGAGGATACCTTTTAGAGCAACCCTAGGTTTCCGATAGTGTCCATCGGCCTTGCGTCTTCGACACCCATCGGGAGTCATCGACCAATTCAACTTCCTTGAGGTTTTAGGGTCGTAGATAGATCCAATCGGGAGGGCCTAGTTTAGGTCCATGGAAACAATTTGAAGCCCAATATATCATTTGGGTCGGATTGGGGTCAAATAGGACCACGACCCAACTTAAAGTGTCCGACTTCAGAACTAAACGGATCAAGTCAAATTTATAGTTCGAGTCAAGCAATTAATTTTTTTTTTTATAGCTAAAAATATAATAATCAAATATGAAATTGTTAAAAAAAATTAAATAAAATCAAAAAAAATATTTTAACTTAAACATGAATTTTCATTCAGCTTTTCTAATTTTATTAGAGAAATGAATCATTATATGGTACAAGTTTGCAAAATATAATTTGTACAGGTTTGCAAAATAATTGTGGAACTCTACAGTAAACATAATTTTATCAGAGAAATGAATCATATGATACCGTAGCAACATTTAGTATAACTGAAAGGAGGCACCAGAACAGCCTCCAGCCATTCATCCTTGCTGATATTATAACCGAGTTCATTTTTATCATTGTTCAACAGCAAAATAACCCAGTATGGATATATAAAGCCCCCCACAGCAGTCTGAAACCAAGTAGAATAGTCGACATAGGTGACAGCCTGTTTAGCTAATCCTATCCAATATATAGATATACTTGATAATGTTATAAATAAGAATCCTGGATAATAATAATGAAGATTTAAGCATAATAAAGTAAGAGGATATGGATTTTTTTAGATGAATAGAAAGGGATTTTGAATGAGGATTCAATTTAAAAATGGAAAATGTTTCTAAGACGAGTGAAAGTGGTTTAATGTGATTTGGCCTTTTCAGTCGAGATAGGAATGGTCTAGATTAAGTCTCGCCCGTTTTCCTATTGATCCAAATAGGTACGAATGATGTGTGGGTCGGGTCGGGTTGGAAATATAAAACTTAAATTCAGCCCAGATTTATTTTTATTTTTTTTCTCGATTAGACCTACAGGCCTTCAAATGTGGATTGAGTCAAGCCAAATCTGGCAAGAATAGGGTGGGGACATGGGTCAACCTAATCTATTTGAGAACCTGCATTTATAACTCAAGCATGCGAAACAAACCGGCTTTCAACTAATGGATATAATCTCTTGCAAATGTAACTTTCCATACATCTATTCTTCATATATATATATATATATATATTATTTACATATATATCTCTCAAACTATTCTATTTTTACTTGGGTATCCTCTAATGTTAAATTTGTAACGAATTTAAATATAAAATAACTTTATTATCCTAATCTTTAAAAATATATACCTATACATTAAAGCGCAAGTCGGTGGTCTTCCAATGCACCACATGTCACGTTTTTCTCCTCTTTTTTTGTTCTTTTGATTTCGGACCTCTCCTGAGCCCTCTGAAAACTTTTGGAGCATTCATAATGCCTACATTCTCCCCGCCCACCTTACTACCATCTCCGTCACTCTCCACCATCACCTTCCTCCCCGGCATCGGTCTTTTCCCGCCAAATTCCTTCGGTGCTTTTCTTCCCCTCCATTTTTTTTTCTGTGGTAGCTTTTTTTTTTGCTTCGAGTCCTTCCGAACACCATCCACTTAGGAAGGCACGGACGGCCACAACCTGGGCCTCATGCGACCGAGGGGGGGCGGAGGCGGCGGGAGGAAGGAAGGAAAGGAGTTTTGATGGTCGTAAAGAACCAGGTATGGCATGGATGGTGGTGGGGCAGCACTGCGGTGGGGCCGGTACGAACAGCCATGACCTGGGCCTCGCGGCAGGGACAGGGGGTGGGGGGAGTAGGCAGGAGAAAGAGAAAGGGAGAAAGGAAAAAAAAAAAAAGAGAAATAGGGTGCTGCCGCCTCCTCCCTATGGGGCATGGCCGTGAAGGGTGCGGGGAGCGGTCATGGGGGTTAGGAGGTGGCGGGAGGAAGAGAAGGGAAAGTGGAAAAAAGAAAAAAAATTGGGTGCTAGCTCCTCCTCTCTATAGGGGGCATGGCTGCAGAGGGCGTGGGGGGCGACCGCGCGGGTTGGGGGAGGTACCATGGGCCGAAGAAGGGTGGCAAGGGGGTTTGGTGGTGTTGGAGCTGGGGAGGGGAGGGGAGATGGTCAAGAGGGTTAGAGGAGGCAGTGGGAGAAAAAGAAGGAAAAGAAAAAAAAAGAAAAAAAAAAGGATGCTAGCTCCTCCCTACATGGAGTGCGAGGGGTGGCCGTGCGGGTTGGGGGAGGCGCCGAGGGTCGGAGAGGGGTGGCGAGGAGGTTTGGTGGTGCTGGAGCTGGGGGACGATGGTTGGCGGTGTCGGAGCCGAGGAAGGGGAGGAGAGAGGGTTTGGTGGTCACACGAAGGTGGGTGCGGTGCGAACGGTAATGGAGCACTGCCGCGATGGGGGTGGCACGGACGGCCGCCACCTAGGCCTCACGTGGTGGGGGGGAGACAGTGTGAGGAAGAGAAGGGAAGGAGGGCACTGCTCCAATGGGGGTGGTGCGAACGGCCACCACCTGGGCCTCATGCAGCAGGGGTTGGGGGTGGGGGGAGGAAGGGAAGGAAAGGAGGAAAAAAGAAAAAAAAGAAGAGTGAGGAAGAAAAAAAAAGAAAAAAATATTATATTATTATTAATAATAAAATTAAAAATAATATTTTAAAAATTAAAAAAATAATATTTTAAAAATATAAGTAGGGGAGGGATAAGAAACTAAAACAACATTTTTTAAAAGTATTATTTAAAAAATAAAATATTATAAAAATAATAATAATTTTAAAAATATTAATTTATTATTATTTTAAAAATATATATTATTTTTAAATTTTTAAAAATAATAATATATTAATTTATTTTTAAAAAATATTTTATTATTTTAAAAATAATATATTTCGAGATCTAAATCGATCATCGGATCAGATTAAACCTAATAAATTATCCATAAATAGAGCACAGTTCTCTGTTGATTTAAAAGCTAAATCTCTGCATTTATTAGTTTTAAAAAATTTACAAGATACTAGTGATGAAGTATATCATTTTTCGTTCTTTCTATCCTTTTCTTCGAATTTCTATCTTCTTTGGTTAGGAGGATGGTGGTGCGGACACCATGGACAAGCAAGGAGATGGGTGGCAGAACTGTGTCCTTCCATCTTTCAAAAGAAAGATAAATTTGATAGTATCTTTTTTAAATATTTTTTAAAATTTTTTTCTAATTATTATTTATTTGGTGTTCAGTTAGTTTTTTTGATGATACAAAGAATTGAGCTGAGTATTCGATAGGCAAAGAATCGAGAAAAGGTTAGTGTTGAATTTTTTTATTAATTTGAAACCTATCAAAATGATGAACTGATTTTAATCTCTTTTTTCTTTATTTGTTGTTCACTATCTTGCTGCATCAATATTTTCTAAAGATTGGATAAGGCTATAAATTTTTTCTTAAATAATGATTTTCTTTAGGATTGGAAGACTGTGATATTGCAAATAGCAACCTCCTATAAATCTCATGAGAAAAAAATTAGTCGTAAAATTTTTCAAATATTTTTCAGCAAAATTCTTCTAACCCACTTAAGCTTTCATATTTATTAAACAATCCATCAATGAAAGTGGAGGGCTGCTATAAGTGCAGCAACAACCCTTTCAAAATCTTTTCAATGATGTTTTGAGACTGTAAAACTGATGATAGGCTCTCCTAAATACATTTTTTTTGCTTTTCTTGCCACTATCTCCCATAGGTCTTTATCGTTGAAAAAAAGAAAAAAATTAAATAGCCTATACAAGAAAAGATTTGATCTTTTAAATTTTTCATCTTTAAATTTTTATATTTCTTGGTTGGAGGGATGGTGGCGGGAGAATAATGGACGAGCAAAGGAGTGGGTGGTGGAGTAGACATTGATAGAGTATACTTCGGAGAAGTCAAGAGGGAGAGAGACAAGACATTCGAGAGCATCAAAAGTTAGGAGGGGAGGGCAGTAGAGAGTCAAAGAGATGATTTGCATGGAAGAGGAAGGTACATACCCATTCATAATACAGGAGAGATAGAAGAGGGATTTTTTTCTATTTTGGACCGAATCGGATGCCTTCTCTTTTAATTATAGGGTATGGGGTTAAGAAAAGAAGGCTCGAAAGTTTTAATTGAAGTGACAAAATTTATAGAAAAAAAATCAGAAAGTATGGATGTCACAGCATGGATTGTCTTATCGATTTCTTTCAATCCTTTAGCCTACATATACAAGGAAAGGTTCGAATGCTCAAGCATAAGAATAGCCGAAAAGAAAAGGTGGGGTCGGAAGTTTTTTTTTTTATATGCGTTTATTGCTAATTGCTGTTACTTTTTTGCATTAGGATTGAAGAAGTTGATGGTAGAGTGAAAATCGGGGAAGCGAAGCTAGAGAAGGTGAGTTCTCTCATTAGTTTTTTTTCTCACTATAATATCAAAAACATTTTATTCTTTGTGAAGAATGCAGGAAGCTGACCATATTTTAGCAGCCTTCCACTCTTTTGTTTATAAACATCATGTGAGAAAGTAAAGGGACAAAAGGATGCTATTATGCTATGGTAGTCTTCTTCAAAGTCAATATGAAAAAAAAAATGCAGCGGTTGCTGCTGAGATCCAAGAGCCATGCAGTGAGCAGAAAAAAGGAGCGGAGGTTGGCACTGCACTGTAGTTATCTTTCTAATTATTATTTTTTTTATGTTCAGTTAGTTTTTTGGATAATAAAAAGAATTGAGAATGATGGTTTTCTAAGTATTCGGCAGGTAAGGAACCAAAGAAAGGTGAGTGCTGAATTTTTTTTTATCCAAAACCATTCAAAATGGTGAACTAATTTTTTTTCTTTTTTTCTATTTTTTTCACTATCTTGCTACATCAATATTTTCTAAAGATTAGATAAGGCTATAAATTCTTTTTCAATGATGATTTTCTCTGAGATTGGAAGGCGTGATCTTGCAAATAGCAACATCCTATGAACCCGATGAGAAAAAATTAGATGCAAAATTTTTTAAATTTTTTTAGTAAAATTCTCTTAACCCACTTAAGCTTTCATATCTATTAAATAATTCGTCAATGAAAGTGGAGGGCTGCTATAAGCACAGTAGCAATCCTTTTAAAACTCTTTCAGATGATGCTTTTAGACTGCAAAACTTATGAGAGACTTTTCTAAACATATTCTCTCCTACTCTTCTTACTACTACCTCTAGTGGGTCTTCATCGTTGAAAAAGAGAAAAAAATTGAACAATCTATACATAAAAAGGTTTGGCCTTTTAAATTTTTCACCTTTTTTTTGTTTTTACTATTTTTTTCTAATTTTTGCTATACTTTTTTTGTGAGAGGCTCGGAGCGACCAAATAGGAAAAATTAGATCCATCTCAATAGGATGGAAAGCTTGAAATAGATGAGATAATTTTTTTCTTCCTCTTTATAAAATTTATTGAAATCTATTATTTAAATCCATCCTGGCCCTGAGCCTCCCCATCCATTGTCTCAAGAGAAATGTGAAAGAAAAAAAATCATACAAATAGAAGAGAAAACTTGCAGGAGAGTATGATGTACGTATCCATGTTGCATGATGGAGAGGACATCACATTCAATCGAATCAGCATCCATGTAAGAATTTGTAGCTTACTTACAAGAAAAAAAACAAAAGAAAGAAAAAAATATGAGGGCACATCGAATTTGATAAGATATAATATAGGTGTCCCTTACTCTTTAAAAGAAACGGGGAACACAATAAATTATCTCATTACATTGGACTTAAGAAAAAAGATGAGTTTGATAGTATCTTTTCTTATTATTATTATTTTATATTTTTTCTAATGGGATTAATGGATGTGGACGGTGATTCGGTAGCTACACCACTCCAGTAGTGGTGGTAGTTGTGGTCATTGTGTAGGCGACACTATGGTGGCAAAGCTGACGAGTAGCAAGCAAAGCATTGGATTTGTTGTTGGAACAAAAAAATGAAGGACGCATCGGTAGTTAAGATCCAAGCCAGTTTTTAAGGTTATTTGGTGAGGCTTCTCCTCTTTTTCCTCTTTTTTATGCTTAAATCAATAGAAATTTTAATCTATGGAAAGAAGATATAGTTAAAATCTTGAAATTTAATTCATTACTTCTGTCATTTTAAAAGCATTTCTCTTTTAGAAAGAAATACTTTTGTGTTTTTCAATACAGAGCTGAGTGATTTTCTCTTCTTCTTAATCCATTTTTATGGCTAATTAATTTCTAATTTTGCTAGATTTTAAATAAATTATAAAATTATGTTGGACTATGAGTTATTTTTTTATAATCTCTAACATCTAATCTTTCTAAAGGATGATTCATTGATCACCTAAATAAAAATTTTGGAATTTTCTTTGATCGTTAAAGGATTAGGTTTTGTATTCCTCTTTGGTAGGATAAGCTAATTGCATGATTCTAATGGATTATGTTATCTCAGAGTTACCATTTTGCTCAGCTTAATACTCTGTGATATACATCTCATGGATCCGGATCCTTTGATTTAGTCTTGTCCATCAGACTCAGAGGACTCCTGAGCGATGCAGATGTCAGCTTTGAGGGAGTACTCCTAACCTCTCTCTCCTAGTTTCATCACATTAACAAAGTCTTTGATATAAGCATTCTCCACTCTTCCCCCTTTTCTCCCTAAAATCTTTGGAGAAAATTTAAAAATTTTTCATATTAGTATGATTTTAAGAAAAAATAGCTACTATAGAAACATTTCGTCTAGATTGAATACTCTATTCTTTTTTCTTTAGATTGATTTAAACTTATCAATTTTGAACTTTTAGTTATTGTAGAATAAAAAGAAAGTACCACTTTAAATAAGCGCCAATTTCTGTTTTGGTTATGGAAAGTCAGTTACTGTGAAAGAGTTTTTTATGAGGAGGACAACAACTATTTATGAAGGAGTGCTTATAAATAAAGATAAATATTACTTTTTTTCTTTATTATTTTTATTATCCAATAGCAAAAAGCTTTAGGAGTAGTTCATAAATCCATCATGTCTTTTGTTCACCGATTTATGTTAATATACATTTTTCTTTTAGGATCTACAGCTAGTTTAGAGGATGAGGGTGCTAAGTACATTTCAATATTTTATATCAGTTCTACGAAGTTAGTTACAATAAGGCAGTCTTCTCTTCTTTCGATATTCTACTTTTAATTAATGCTTATCTTTTTTTTGCATATTATTGATGCTTTTTAATTAGTAAGGGTAATACTATCTTCTTTTAATTATTATAATAAATATTAAAATTAAAATGATGAATACATTTGGAGGAATCAAATGGTATCTTTCTTCATTGCTATTTGAATTTATCTTAAAACCAAATTTGACCTAATAAATCATTAGAATCTTTTATCATTTGAAATATACAATATAAAATCTGATCTGAAATTTTGAATGAGCTATGTATGTAAGTGCACATTATCTATTTTTTTCATGTACTTATTTACAGGATACCAATAAAGTATGAATATTAGTATATGATATATTTAATTAATGCATTATATTTGATGAGATCAAAAAGATTCTATATTTATTTGTACTTGATATCTTATGTAAAACTTATTTTTAATTTTTTTATATTTTAAATAATATTTGATTAGAAAAAATTTGAATTTTTGGATCATTTTATGCATGAATTTTTTAATTATAAATAAATATATGGACCATGAAATCTATATTAATTTTGATCACAAAAGACGAATCATCTAAGAATCCTTCCATATTAACTTATCATTTAATCCAAATCAAATAAACAATCTAATTTTTATAATGGTTTTGTATTTTATAATTATTCTTTTCTAAATTTTTTAAATTGATTTAAGAATTTATGTCTAAATGTATAAAATATATGGATTTATTATATATAGTTGAAAAAATATTAAAAAATTAAAAAAATGATTGTATTAATAGGATAACACTAATTCATCAAAAAAATTTATCTTTTAATATTTTAAGATCAATATATATAAATTTATTATATGTGGTCCAAAAAAATGCAAAGATCAATATAAATAAAATTGATAGTTTTGGTTATATGAAATTATAATATATGCATATATATTATTAAAATAATAAATTTAAAATTATGAATTATATTTTTTAAATTAATTTTAAGATTTAATATTAAATATTTAAAATTATGGATTATTTGTTCAATCATTTTGATTTATATTTTATTATGGAACTCAATTCAGTAATACTTTAATAAAATTTTTTAATATTTATATTTTTTATTTGGATGGAGAAGTTATGATAGATGGAGACTAGCACGAATGTAAGTTAAATAGCTTATAAAAATATTATATATTATATTATATAAAAAAATTATATATTAATAAAATATTTTAAATTTTTGTTTTGATTCACCGAGTTACACACTAGTCTATAATAAAGAGACCGTATGAACATGATAATATATTCATAATGACATTTTATAAAATAGAATATTCAAAAAATTTCATTGGTAGTCTAATTAACAATGATATCAAATAATGATACATGTTGCCTGCCTTCGGTAGTGCTGGGGGTTTAGTGTTATTAGGGGAGGACTGTCTCATTCACCATCTATAAGAAAAGGAAACGGATGTTTCCCACATCTCAAATTTTATCATCCACATAGCTGAAGTTCCGCGAAGGCCATTAGGGTTGTGAGTTTGTCTCTCCAACACGAAGATTTTTGCTGAGGGACTTGGAATACGCCCAAATTCACGTCAAATATCTAGAAATGAATCGATAATTCATGGTGGGACCCTGTCTCATCACTTTCTTTTCAACAAGATTTAATATATTATTTTTCATTATAAAACTCTAAAATTTTGGAAAAAATAAAAAAAATAATGATGTGAAAAAAAATATTTGATACATCTCAATATGGATCCTAACCAACGTGACAGTCCAGTTTTACCACATGGGTGCATAAAAATATTCAAATCCTCTCTAAATGGTTCTGATGGTTGTTACGGTTCGACCCATGATCATAAGTTACAGCCCCGTGTGCCTAACATCTGGGTGTGATGCATGGTAATTATGGAATAACTTTATATTACGACCAGTGAGTTTTAGACTATACCATTTTTTTATTGGATTTTGAATATTAAAAAATAATAAATAAAATATTAAAAATACATGAAAAGCATAGCAGAATACTATAATTTAACGTCAATGAGAAGGAGCTTCTGCTAAAAATAATTTAGCATATAAAAAAGTCTTTTCTAATACCATGTCGGGAACGCCGTTTTTAATATTAAAAAAAAAAAAACAAAATTAAACAAATCCTCATCAAAATAATTCTAATCCGAAGTTGAACGATCTCCTCCAATCAATATTTTTTGATTTTTTTTTCGAATGAAGTACTATTTTTTTTTTTTATTGTATTTTCAGGCGCCAACCCCTCGTTTTGTTTACTTTTTCACGTCGCACTTGGGGAGAGAGCGTAACCACTGGTTGGAGAAGCAAGGTTGAATGAATAAATTCCCTTACATCCGGCATAGCCAATACGCCTACTAAACCTTGGCATGGGCTTAGGATACAAGAACGGAGCAACCTCGTTTTTTTCTCCTTTTTCCCCTTCCACCAATTGCTGCTTGCAGCCACATGTAGCTTTCGCACGGGTTTACAGTTGTTTACTGTATGGTTCCTCAAAAGTGGATGTTGATGTAGGGCACTCCATTTGCCACCTGCTCCCATTTCATATTGCTTGTTGAGCAAAACTGGATGGCTGTGAGGGTGAGATGCAATCAAGGTTATGCATCATGTTGCTTCCCTCAATTGAATTGGTTGAAACCTCATCTTATATTAGCTGGTTTCTTCTACCAAGGAGCAAAGTCCAAGTGACAATGTAATTTCGAACAATTGTTCTATGGACTAAACCTTTCACTTCTAGGATTTGTATTAGAAGAAATATGGCCTATGCTATAATATGTGAGATAGTAATGATGCTATTGCAAATAACGAACAATAAAGACCACCGCATGTTCCAATATTCAAACTACAATAATTTGTGGTCGAAAAGATGGCATTGATTAAATGGCATGATCATGTTAAAAAAGAATTCATTCATGCATGTAGGCCTACCGGGCCTAAGAATCTTCCAAACTAATGGTGTCCGCCAAGTTGCCAACTTGAGGGGCACTGCTTGGAGGGCCGGGGCCCACCTACTGTTCTTCCTTCGCTATCACTCCAACTTGCAACGGCCTGTGGGGGCCCATGGGTCCACAAGCTTGCCATCGCAGTCTAAAGTTCGAGTGGAAGAGGTGCCTTTTCCGATTCTTGAGTCCATGAACTTGGGATTTTTCTTGCTAGTGGGTCCTCTAATAGAGAGGGACAATGGCCCTGGGTTTTAGCATTATCACTAAAATTGCATTTATCCTTTTTATATCAATACATGAGGATGTTCGGTTGTTTATTAGTTTTTCAGACTAATAAAAATTATAAAACACATTTTTTTATGAAAGACAAGGATGGGATTGTTTTCCATAAAACTCGGTTTTCAGGTTTCACGGCTCACCAATTTGTTTCAGAAAACAGATTTTATGAAAAGTAGCTCAATAAATTTTCTTGTAAAACTCATCATCTTTATTGTAAATTTGTTTAAGCGAAATTTGTCCACCAAAAAGCCTTAAGAATTTGCAGTGAGAAGGATAAGTTGCATGAAGGTTTTTGTCCTTTCTAATTTTTGCCTTTTGTGGTAAGTTTTATTTTTGTTTTTCAACGAAAAGAGTTAGCTAGGTAAATCCTAACCACCATTCTTGTTTTTCTTTTTTTTTTTTTTATCTTTATTTATGATGATATCTTTCTTCATGTTGCCAGTAAAATTCTTCATTTTTTCAGCCATAACTTTATACAAAAGAGCTTCAGGTTAATTTTGTCGTTCATGTGAATGCTTTGATGCGCCATATAAAAGTGCCAATCACTCGATGCAAACAGTTCGCGGATGGTTAGGATAAAGTCAAGAGGGTAGCAGGATGGAGAGAGTCTACAACTATTAATACATCAAACCCAAACTTTTTTCCATCACAATGGCCGTCATAGATTATAATTACATTCTTGGTCTGCTCTTAATATGTTATGAGAACTTAAAAGAATAAGTCAAAAAGTCACTCAAGTGGTGCGGTGTGTTCTCATTGCTCGCTTTGAATTGGAATGGTGAATTTAAGGAAGCAACTTTTACGCATGAATTTTCAAAGTTACTGCAGCATTATTTATGTCACCAATCTTTTGTCTCCGATCTTTTTTTTATTCGATTCTAATTTTTAAACAAAACTTTGCATGCCAAATAAACTATGTACATAAATGCTTTTGAGAAAATTATGTCCACCATTTTTTTTTTCTTTTTTTTGAGCATAGAAAATTATGTCCACTTTTGACAGCTAGAGCCAGAAGATATGGGTGGATGGACCTACCGTATAGAACAATAACAAAATTGTCAAGATAAGGACAACTAAAGCAGCTTTGATAGCTAGGTACGCTGCATCATCTATTTTTGCATATAGAATTTAATTAATTTCACGACTAGAGATTCATAGATCGATTCTTGAACTTGGTAAATCGTCATGACTAAATTATTTTGAAATAAACAATTTAAAGATAGGAATTTGGCCGTCCAAGAGGACACCAATGATTGGAGTTTGGGCAGGGTCCTTGTTCCTTTCTTGATTAAAAAAACGAAAAAAGAAAAAGAAGCTTAAGAGGCTCTGCCTTTTTGCCTTGCTATTTTTATAGGATTTTTGCGTTCAACCGTTTCCGAAGGAAGAAAACTCATAATTTCTCCCTGGACTCGATACAAT
Organism: Cocos nucifera; assembly: GCA_006176705.1. NCBI lineage: Eukaryota > Viridiplantae > Streptophyta > Magnoliopsida > Arecales > Arecaceae > Cocos > Cocos nucifera. The sequence goes on from QRFJ01001184.1 coordinate 751,285, forward strand.
TATTTAAGCCGACATATCATGCTTCAAATGGGACCCACAAGTACCATACAACGAAACGTTGGTAGGATTTATGGGCACTTCCTAGACCGCCCATGGAGACCCAACATGATGGTACGAAAGCCTGGAATACCCCCTGGTGAAAAGCTCCGGTATATATAAAGACCATGCACCTCGATGCATTTGTGACATTCAAAGATGGATTAAACGGCTACATACAATCTTTTGTCGGAGTTTCGACGTAGCATAATGATTAGCATATTTGTCCATACTTATCAAGTAGTTATCTAACAAGTAAAGAGAGAGGCTCAAAAAAAAATAACATTATGTACCCCAACTTCAATTAGAGTAAATTTTTCAAAAAAATCACTTTCACTATAGTCCCCTTAATTTTATGTTTTCCACAAAAAAATAACCAATATTTGAGAGCTCGAGTTATGTAAGAAACTTATATTGTGCCAAGTGGGTCGAATGACATGAATTTAAGAGTACATTTGATTGATGACCGAAATTAAAATCAGAATAGCAACTAGAATGACTATTATTGTGATTTTAATAAAAAAAAATGCCATTAACTCTATATTAATTGTGAAGTAAGAGAAAGAAACGTATCTTTTCATATGAGGCATCTTTTAAAGAATAAAATTATGAAGTCCATGAATCAAAATGAACAATACCACAAGTATGGTCGAGTTTGGCTTATGGCTAAAATCAGAATCGAGAATGAAATTTAAAAAATTAAAAAATAATCGAAATTAAAATTTTTCCGCAACGAGAAACAAAATCAGAGCACCAATAGCAAACCTGTAGCTCGCTAGTTTGCCAATTTGTGGATCCAACTCAAAGCCAGGTCATTGTCAGGTGGGCTCAGTAATTTGCCAACTAGCTGAGAGCACCGCTAGCGGACATCTCCTTTTCTTCGATGAGAGGTCACAAGGATTTAACCATGGAGCTCATTCTCATTTGTTGGCTGGCTGGGACCACTTGAGTTGCATCAACCGGCTATTAGTTTTGCAACCATATGGAATTTTGGAACACATTCATCCAATGCGTACATCCACTCCAGCCAAAGGGGGTCCAAGGAATGCCATGGCCCTTGATAGGGTAGTGAGAGCCACGTGCCCTAAAAGTGCATCCTTAACCATATACCCTGAAAGGATATTATTTAGGAAGCTGCTACAAGCTTGAGAACCTTCCGAATTTGGACCACATAAATTCTAATTATCTGCCCTTACCACACCTAATTTGATCAACATCCCACTTATAATTTCATCCATCAAAGCTAAATTTGTGTGGTTTGACATGAACCACATTAGCATCCTAACATCTGCTGAGGAATATTCTCACATTATTTCTCTCACGCAATATGTGGATGGACCCATTCGCCTGATAGCTTTAAGGGGTTGCGATAAGGCTCAATACCACCGAGCGCTCGCAACAAAACGAAAACCCTGGTAGGAGAAAGAATGATCGCTCCCCACCACGCAATCATGAAAAGATCAGGATTACTCATTCCATTTGAAAGCTCATTTATCTTTAAAATTCTTTTTAACTAGAGAAGATCTTTCTTTCTAATGCTTCCATGTTCCAAGCATCTCTCACATTCATTGAACAACTTGCGACCACATCTAAATAAGCTTTAAAGGCATATTTGGTTTTGGTTCATATGATTAGAATTGAATTAGGAATGAATTCAAATAACAATTACAATGAATAAAATTCTCCAACACATTTGATTTGTAACTTGAATCAAAATAAAATTTAAATATTAAAATATATTTTTAAAGAATTAAGACATCTCTTGAATAATAGATCTCCATCCAAACCAATCAAATGGTTGAAATAAAAACCATCCATCCCAACTCTCCCCAATCCCCTTGGTTTGTCCACCATGCTCCACCTGCTTTCCCATAGTCCCAACCACCCCGTCCACCATGCTCCTTCTGGTTTCCTGTGGCAAAGCTCTGTTGCCGGTAGCCTCAAATCAAGCACCACATCTAATTCAACGCGCACGACCCCCGTATCCACATAACCTACCGAAGAAAGCTCTAAAACAAAACCTGAGCGACACGATCGTTAATTAAAAACAGAGCTCACACAAACAATACAAAGCCACGCGTATTAGCTGCGAACATACTTAAAAAGCATGCTGTAGAACAAAACCAGGTCTCGGATTTACAAAAGCGAGACGGTTCACGAATAGAGAGGGCGAGATTGATTTTAAAATAAGGCCGGTCACGCTAAGTTATATTATCAAGTCTGGCGGTGGCGCAAGGTACACCGCTTCCTTGAACTTGCTTTCCATTCAATTAAAGCCAGGTGGCTTCTCTTCATCATTAAAAATATAAACACAATCCTAAGACCTTTCTTTATATTTATATTATCACCATAAACCCAGGGAGTTCATGTTCCAAACCCTCCAGACCAGCTGATACCCAGCAACCACAAACCATAAAATAACCCAATAACGGAGAATATGGAAAGACGAGAAGCATTCCATGAATTCAACCCAAATCTTCAATCCAATGGGGCAATTAAAGTGGACAAGCACATGCGCATACAAGTCGACGATAACATTAGGTCTCCATCCAGGGTGATCGATGCTAAATCTACCGGCTATGCGATGGAGATTGGAGGGATGGGCAAACGTACCGGATACATTGAGACAAGAAGATGAACATGGAGGGGTGAGGGTCAATATGATTCTAAATTCTAAGCTGAGATCCCCGCATCATGGGATGAGACATCATGTTTCGATGACACCTTTTGCTTTCTCCCGCTTCTTCTCTTGCTGTTGCCGTCGCCTCTTCCTTTCGATGACCGACCTGAATCATTATACTGCCAATACAAGCGTTATTAGTATTAAGAAGCCAACCAATTCAATCAGTAAACAAAGTTAGTAAAGCAAGTAAGGTTCTTAATTACTGATCGGAAAAGATGGAAACATTAGATGGACAACACCTCTGAAGCATATGGACGTGGTGATCGACTCCCAGTGACCAAGTCATTGAGCAAGTTACGGAAGCTACATAAGATCAATGGGAGTTGCTTGAGAGGGAGGGAAATTTTAGTTATGGAAAAGGCCTTTCCATAGCGTGTTTGAGACGTTTGAAAGTTTAATAAGATTCAGACATATTCCTTCATCTCCAATGAAGCAAAAAGTTAGCCATGCAATTCCCTTAAAATAATAATAATAATAATAAAGGACAACCTTGCAGCTATCCTTAATCAAAGTGTGATCTAACACGTGACACTCAAAGCTAGTCCAATCCACCTACAAGTAATAAAGGACAACCTTGCAGCCATCCTTAATCAAAGTGTGATCTAACACGTGACACTCAAAGCTAGTCCAATCCACCTACAAGCTAGCCTATTCCATTAGTCAAATTCCATTTCGTGTCACCAACCCTCGGGCTCCCTCCTATCGCAAGCCATGTTTTCAACCCCCTCCCTTTTGTCATGGCTTAGCCTCTTCAAACTGGTTCACTCGGTCAAAGGATGCGGCCATGATCCAAGTTGCCTTGCCTAACACAATAACAAAGTGCCAATTTTGCACAACAACACAACAACAAAGTGCCACTTTCTTTTGTCAGTTTGATCCAAACTCATTCTAATCCTGGTTCATCTTCAATCCAACAAACAAGATCTATTCGGTTATTTTTATAGAATCTAACTGAAAATAGACATGATCCTATATCAACCTAATACCACCCACCCAAATCTTCAACCCAAAGATTTTTTTTTTTGCCCCCTTTTTTTTCCTTCCTGAGCCCAAACGCTAAAGTGTGGGTAGGGTTTGAATAGGCTAGATAAGCCAACATCAGGATTTTCAGCCTAATCCACTGGGTGATAATGTAATTATCCACAAGGGACCATTCCCATGGACCATCTAGTTACGTGGTGTTTCGTCGGACAACCATCCACCACGTAGAAATTAGAACACCAGGTCAATGGGGAGATGATTAGCGCGTAGTCATATAATAAATGCTTCGATCAATTGCACCACCACACTTATTGTTGAGCATTAAATAAACGTGACATATTCTTCCGTGACCTGACCTAATTTGGGTAAAAGAATATAAGGGCTCATATATTAATACACTTTGATGTGTTCAGAAATTTTATAATCAGCAGATAGGTAAAACTTCTAGAATATTAACTAATTTCCAGTTTTTTTTTAAAAGAAAGCACCCATCACAGCTGCACGACCGCGCAAGAGAAGCCTCCAAACGGGACCCCTGATTCTGACCACATGAGGTGGAAAATGCCTACACCATAGAACCGGTAGGACCCACTTGTGTACTAAATTGTCTGCAATGAGTCCTGCCCCACATGTCGCTGCACGCAGGTGCCACGTGAGACCGACGTGGCAACCCACGCGATATGCATGGATGGTGACAGGCCCAGGGTGGCAATAACAGTGGATATAAATCCACCACGTCAGCATGGTTATGTTATCAGTCACATTATCTAATCCGTGGGCTACAACTAAAACCACTCTAATGGTGAAGTATCAAAGCAGGACCTACGAAACGAACCACAAACTTGACCATCAGGTAAATAGCTGTGGGGCCCGTGGGACTCACCCCGAAGCAGAAGCCGGCAGCGCCCGCGTCCGACTCGCCGAACTTGGCCGTGCCCGAGTTCATGGCCGCGCTGCCGCGCTTGTTGCTGCCGTGAGCTGCGTCAGAAAACGGCGAGGACGACGACGACGAGGAGGCGAAGAGATGATCGTAGCCGTTGGATGGTGCCTGGGACGGCATGGGCCCACCGAATCCAGCATTCAGGTCGTCCTGGAACATCTCCACGAATAGCTGCTGCAACTCCTCGAAGCTCTCGTTGCCCTTCTCCTGGGCCATCAACGGTCCAAATAACACCTCATCAGAAGCTCGGTTCTGATTGGGTTACATGGATTGGAAGACCCACATCAAGGGAGAACATGAATAGTTCGAGAAGGAATTCTTACGTTGGGTTTGGTTTGGCTCATCATCTGTGCCATCTCCCCGAGGAACTCCTCCATTCCCTGCAATTAATTAAAATAAAAAAAAAAGAATGGATAATATAATTTGAAGATAAAACGGAAATCGCCGTCACCGTTAACATGAAAACTCACGTTATGGTCGTCGTCACTGTCGTAGACTCCTACGTCGTACAAGAATCTCTTGTTGGAGTCAGAGAGTACTGTAAAAATCGCAGAAACGCGAACCCATAAAAATTCCCCCTTTTTTTTGTTTTTTGCAGAAAATATTCGGGAGAATTTGGTTAAATATATGCATATCATTTTGACGTTAGATCAAAATAACAGGGTAGAGGAGGAGAGCAAAATGGACCCGAATAGGCTTCCTGGATCTCCTGGAACTTCTCCTTGGCTTCTTCCACGCGTTTCGAGCTCCCCGACGCCGAACACTTATCCGGATGCCATCTCTAGAATTCATAAAATTGAGAACGAAGAAGAAAACTGAGAAAATTCCATCAAAGAAGGGTGATTTTTTTTATAAAAATGCCAAAAAACAAGAATATTTTAGAAAAGACGAGAGCTCTGAGAAGCCGAGGAATCCATTCAGATGGTATTGGAGAAAGACAGCGGTATTTCAATTCTAATTGTTAAAAAAAGTCAGCTTCGACGATATTTCACCCGAAGGGACCAACGATTAAAAGCAATCCAAGGGAGTGGATCGAAAACAAGAGAAAAATTGAATTTTCTAAAGAGTAATTAATCAAATCCCCTCATATCTTCGAAAGCTACAGCCTTTCTTATATTTCGATCTACAGAGATTGAAAGGACAACGGAGGGGAAAAAGATTTTTTTTTTTTTTTTGGTGGGGTTGGGGGATGGGTTCGAAATCATACCATGGCAAGCTTCTTGTAGGCATTCCGGAGCTCCGCGTCGGAGCACTCCTTGTTCAGGCCAAGGACGGCGTAGAAATCGCCAGTCTTCTCTCCTCCGGCGGCCATTGCAACCCCGACACCGCCGCTCTGATACCATAAACGACCCGTTCCTCCGGCGCCAGAGCACTAGAAACAGCGGGAAAATTCTGGGTCAGAGGGCGGGCGGGGTTCCACCCCCTGCACGCAAGCTACAAAGCCCCCCCAGTTTCGTGAGGGAAAGGGGGGAGAGAGAGAGAGAGAGAGAGAGAGAGGGAGAGGGAAAGGGAGGAGAGAGACGGTAAGAAAAGCCTCGAAAAAACACCCACGCCTCCAGCCCCAGGAAGGCTCCAGAAACAGTCCTTTTTTAATTTTTTTTAACTGCTTGATACGCGAATTGAGATCGAGCAGAACAGCACGGAGCTAATCTCCATCCCTTGTCCATGGTAAGTTCACCTCCATCCTTATCCCTCATCCTCCTTATTAAAAAATAACGGCTACTAGTCTACTACCGCTGCATGATAACGACGTCATAACATTTTTAATTCCTAAAACTTTCTTTCTGATAATTTTTATTTTCTTAATTTTAATTCAATTCTTTGATACCACTCCCTAACTTACTTGACACTTCTAATCGCACTATAATTTTATTTTTATATAATAATACCCACAATAACCATTTGAAACGCTTGTCTAATGCCTAGTTTAAAAAAAATAAAATCACAAAAAATAAATACCATTTATCACATCATCATAGTAAAAATAATTTAATATAACCGTTGTTAAAGGACATCCTTTATAAATTCTCATAATAATAATAATAATTTTTTTCTGATTTTATATTTTATTAGATTTTTATAGAACAATAATCATTATAACACCTATATTCATAACTTATCTAATTTGCTATTTTTATTTGCGAAAGAGAAGATCATTGTTGCATTAATATGGGCTGATGGATTATAGATTACAGGTTGTAGGGTAACGTGCTTTCAGATTATTATCATAATATCGGTTAGATTGAACAGGAACATTTCCATTGAGAAGCTGCGAGAGTTATCTCACCGGTTGTGCTGGCAACCGAAAGCCCCGTTTCCACCGTACGATGCGAAGAACCGGTACGGACGGCGGAGATGGGAGACGGGGGAAGATATTTTTGGCGGGGCGACTCTCCAGAAAGTTCCCCTTGGTGACGGTCGTGGTTGACGGCATCCCCCCAACTTCACCCCACCTCCGCTGGGGCCCGCATATGAAAAGGCCGAGGCCCCACCCGCCCGTCGATGGAAAACCCCGAGAAAGAAGCTAGCGTGGCGATCGACTATTGGATTGGTCCACCGAACCTGGTCCACTAAGAGTTGGCCGAGAAGAAGGAAGGGTATTGGGGAATAATTCCAACTCGCCGCTGTGGCCGGTGGGGCCATATGTACGTGATGAACGGCGCAGGCTGCGAACCTTTCCTTATCGGGTAAAAGGTGTGGGTCCGGATGGGGGCGATTTGCATGACGTGGATCCACTGGGAATTATTTTCTTTTCCTAATGCTAGCCGGGACTGCTGCATGAAACGGTCCATGCACCAGTTAAGGCAGCAGCCTCCCATCAAGAATCGAGGCATGAAATATAAATTTTTTTTTATTTATTATTTTCAAAACCACCTACCTTTCAATTTATTTTCAAAACTACGCGGAACTCATCATAACGATTTTTTTTACCAAATATGCATAAGATGTGGCCCTAAAATTGCCATACGAATAAATGAGTTCATAAACTCACCACTTTAAACGACGATTTTATAAACTCATCTTTTAAAATAATAAATTTAATATATTTTTTTTTAAAATGAATAATGAATAGGATAAAGAGGGAGCATCGGGATAGAATGACGAGCAAAAATTTGGAGGATAGTAGGATGGTATGGAGAAGAAGGATAGAAGAAAAGAATTATGATGGTGATGAAGGAGTTGAGAGCAGGATAAGCGGTGGCCGATGGGACCAATGAAGGGAGGGCTGCACGGATAGAGGGGGGGACCTAGTCGGGTACGGGCGCGAGAGGGAAAAGTTTTTTTTTTTTTTTTGCGACGTCGATGAAGGAGAAGGATGATCAGGGACCGATGGTCACAATGGCACATGACCAAGATGGGGCAGGCTATGGGGATAAGAAGTGTTGGGTGTATGGAGGGAGAAGATTTCTTTCTCTTTCTTTTTTTTTTTTTTTCTTCTTTTTTTTACTGATGGAGGGAAGGGGAGATTTTTCTTTAAAAATATTTAAAATAAAAAAATAATTAAAATTTTAAATAATAATAAATATATTTAAAAATAAATTTAAAAAATATATATGGATAGCATCGAGAGTGGCGATTAAATGGAGCACGTGAGCAATTATCGGTGGAAGGTTTGGGTGTCCGAAGTAATGCCGCGTATGAAAGCAGGAGGTGCATGGAGGAGAAAAAAACTCAATAATAATATAATAATAATAATAAAAAAATTAATTTAAAAAAATAATTTAAAAATATTTTATAAAAAATATTAATTAAAAAATAATTTAAGTTTTCTAGACCTTTAAGTTTTTTTTTTTGCTCCCGAACAAAGGAGGATGCTTGAAGTGGTGATGCAATGGAGGACCCATGGACAGGTACCCTAATATATATATATATATATAATATATATATATTATATATATATATATATATATATACATACATACATATATATACATACATACATTTATATATACATACATACATATACAAACATACATACATACATATATATATATATATATATATATATATATATATATATATATATATATTATAATATATATATAATATATAATATA